>JAVQJG010182444.1:0-10607 GCA_036024015.1 Craterocephalus amniculus
TATGATATGGCTTTAATATGTGTAAAATATATGCTTTTTTGTGTTACACTTCATAGCTCCAGGAATTAGATGTTTTAAAAAGTGACTGCACTACAGAATCACTCTACATCTTCAGAAAATTTGAAGAAATAAAAGGAAAAACATTTAATAAAAACTCTTACTGAACTGTCTTACATGCAAAGATGTGTTTCACATGAACTTGTTATGATGGTGTTAAGAGTATAAGAAACTTGATTACGCACACAGAAGAATGAAATGTGTTTGAGTTGCTCTCAGACTGAGAAAATGAAAAATATCTTTCCACATCTATAAACATGGAGTGTTCAAAATGACCTCTTAGTGCCACATAATGCACAACACTGTATAGAGGTTCAGTTTGTGTCCCTTAGGAAATCACCATCATTATGTTGCACTTAAACATCGACCATTGCATCTGAGAAATGAACCAGGCAAACACAAGAAACACAACAGGATGCTAATGCCATGCTTCTAGCTTTTGATTCCTAATTGAAGGGCAGCCTGCTCAGTAATTGTTGTTTACTGTGTACGAGAGTAAACAAAACATTCTCAGAGTGAAACCAGATCTACCCAATGAAAGATGTGAAACGTAAGATACAAACAAAACAACTGTACAAATATATGTGCTTTTTGCTTTTAAATCTACATCAGTTTATGTCTTTAGGCTGATTGTGGAATAAAGTTTCGATGTTAAAGTGACCATTAATGATGATGAGAACTCCATCTCCGCAGTGCTGTAAAATGTTCTTTCATTTCAGGGCTAAACCAGATCCAAGAGCCGATGGAAGATTTATTATATTAACACATGGGGGGGATGATGTCCTCTATATGTCAAATCATGCTCAGTCCATGCAAACTAGGTAAAAAGAAGTTGCCAATGTTTATTACAATTTTAGCTCTTTGAAAAGAAAGTTACATGAAAAAATCCCTTTGTCAGCTTGGGATTGGTATGTTTTAGTTGGGCGGGAAGTCTAATCTTATTATATCACTCCATGTTTCTCATCATTACCAATGTAATTTAACTCTGTTTAATTCAGCTTTTATGTGTTTAGCACTAATTTATGATAAAGTTGTTTCAAGACCTTCATAATGATACTGTCCAATCATAATCCGATTATCATAAATCCATTTGACAAATCACATTAGTTCAGTTTATAATGACTGTTTCCTTGAACCAACTGTAAAAAATAATTACCCAGTTTAGAATAGAATAGAAGTACTTTATTAATCCCAAGCTGGGATATTTAAGTTTCTACAATATACAGTATACAATATAAAGTGTGAATAGTCCAGTGAAACCAATGGATTGTGTTTAAATATTCTCTTTGTTTCAGTGTAAAAGAGTTTTGACAGGGGAAAAGATTTCTATATTTGTCAGTGCCAGAGTTTATTTGCAGCAGCACTTTGTAGAACCTCTTCCTTGTTTATGATTATTCTCTGTTGATTTATTTCAGGTTCATGTTCAGGACATACATGTATTTATTGGGATTATTCCCTCTGTGGAATTGCTATTGTGTGAAAATTGTGCTCTTAAAGTCCTGCATTTATCTGGTTGACTGTGATTCGCAGCACATGCTGCAGCTTTGAATGCTCAAACCAAAGAATAACTCTTTTTTTAATATAAACTCATTTTGCCGCATATATAGTCCATACTGGAGGTGTTACAAAGCACCTTAACCATGAATGGATTGGGATGCATTTGATTTTTTATTATTTTCTCAACAGAATTGGAAGCGTGTCAGATTACGTCCTTTGTGTATTCGGGAGTTTTGTTCACATGCCATTGAAAATCAATTTATTTATTTTCTACATCGATTAGCATTTTAATCAGTTTGAACCGATTTGTAACTGAGTCACAAAGCATCATTACATCCCTTGTTCATACATTTGATCTATGTACAGGGGATAATTGGAAAATTAGAATATGCTGGAAAAGTTGTTTTGTTTTGGCAATTCAACATAAAAGGTGAAATTAATCACTTTTATCTACTAAATACAGATATAAGATTTTACTTGCAGAGCCCTGACATTTTTGTATTTAAAATCCTTTTTTTTTCATTGACATCAAGTGCTAATTTTATGAGTTTTATTAATTTGAGGTTTTCTGAGGCTGCAAATCCTTATCAGCAAAATATAAACAAATAAAAGCTTATATATATTGATTTGCATACTATTTGTCTATTAATCAAAATTTTATCTTTGAAGTACAGAAATGCATTCACTTTTTCAGGATATTCTAATTTAGCAAGTAGTACCTGTATTTCTTTTGGAAAATATATTCTAAATGGCCTCTGACAATCTATATTTACTACTGTATGTTGAATATTTTCAGATCCACAACCATCTTCAAAGACCAAGGCCTCAGGCAAACTTAAACATAAGAGATGCTCTGTGTGTGACAATCACCTGTACAGAAGCTGAGAGGCAAGCGGCCACACTTCATATAATATTGATTTTTACCATAGAAAGGCTGCTGTCTGCAGGCAGAAGGATGGAGGAAAGAAACAAAGGAAAGTGCCGATGGTGATGGGAATGATGATGGTGTGGGGAATAAAGATGTGGTGTGACGGACGCGGAGAATAAGGGAGTTCAGCAGAAGACCAGTACTCAGGGGAGATGTTTAATGAAATGTGCTGATGTATTTCAAACCCATAAATGCAGTTATTTGTCATAATAACTATAGAACTGGAAGGAGGTTGGGCTGATGGGGTATGGGGAGGGTTGCTATTTTCAGCTGATACACACCACAATACTGCTTCTAGTGAGGCCACCTTGAGCCCACCACATTCGCCGGGTAATAAACTAGTGATAGAATTGACTGATAACTATCCCCTGTTGTCGCATTCTCATTCAAAGGAACTAAATTCTACAGCTAGAAGCTAGATCTAGAGCTGTGATCTTTCAGATGGAAACAAGGTTACAGTTTCTTTCTGACATTTTAAACCATTGTTTTAGTTTAGAGTCATTCTTTATTCTGTTTGGTATTGGTTTGTTATTAAGAGCAAACTTAAACAGCAGCTGATGATTTCAGACTTAGCATAATTATAATTCTTCAACAGTTTACATTTTTTCATGTTTGTCTTTGGTAGTTTGGCTTCAAGAAAAAATAAATCAAATATTATTTGGGCCAATAATTGTTATGTTATTGCCTTTTACTAGCTTTTTACCGTGTTCATACATGCTTAATGGCACCAAACACTAGTGCTTTACAAATATATTACATAAACATTTTGCACCACGTAATGGTGTACACCAGTGCATGATAACTGTTTGCTGTATGGCAACTTTTAATCATTTATTTTGGACAGTCTATCTTATTGGAAGTTCGTTATTATTATTACAGTTCAGCATAGATAAACTCCCACTACAATAAAGCTAAATCCTCGTTTTAAAGTTATTTTACTTTCAAAATCAGACATTTTATTTAGCCCCAAATAATCTATTTTGCTGTAATAATGATAAACTATAAAGTTTATAATGTGCATTTTACTCACGTTTAATATGGGGAAATGTCATCGAAGTTCACTGAATTGAGCAACTGAAAACTGACGGAGACGTGGAAATTCAGCTATTTCATTAAGTAATTTAATTTGATGTAAAAAGAAATGGCAATGGAATGTGGAAACGGCCAAAGCTCACTTAGGGAACAGGACTTGTATAATTAAATGGCTACAGGAAGGAATGCCCTTCTGTAAAATGTGGTTAAGCCTTTAGCCACTTTAAGACTCCAACAACACAATGTTGTGTTGATGGCTCAGAGGAGATGAGATCTAAGAGTCAGAGGAGAGCAACATAGGGTTTTGAACAAACAGGTATCTTCAGTGTCTCACACACACACACACACACACACACGCACGCACGCACGCACACACACACCCACACACTCACACACACGCACACACACACACACAAGCCTAGCAGGAGAGTTTTTTTTTAGATCTTCCCTTTTTTTCTAGCAAATGGTTGATGTCAGCCATGCCATGTCATCATATGGTCATACAGTATGCATGGTGGGCTACAAAATGGCACCATCAACCACATATGTATAAAACATCCGCTGATGGCACAGATGAAATTCAGATCCACCAGTTCTGTCCACATGGATTTTACACCATCTCCGCTTTCTCCTCCAGCAGATGGAGGATTTCTGGGAGTCCACCAGCAGTCGACTACAGAAACTATTATTTTTATTGTTATTGAGCTGCAGACAGTTTAAGTCACTCCATTATGCAAAATGTTCCATCGCTCTCCCAGGTACCATCACTTGTGATGTATTCCTCAGTGACTGGAGAACTACAGGCCATGGCTCCAGCACTCATTAACGTGTTTGAAGTACTCTGTGATGAACTGTAGCTTTGGGTAGCCAGTGCTCACCAAAGCAGCTGGCACTGATATATGAACTTGTAATCCAGAGTTGCAGTTGATTGCTAAAAAATAATTGCACTGAAGCAGAATATGGTTCAGAAAGTCAAGGTTTCTGTGGAGCATTTTGACTCCATCATTTACGCAGGGTACCTCCGGAAGACATGGTGAACTAAAGAGCCTATAGGCTAATCCTTTATAGTTGCTGATCATTGATTCTAGATTTGGGACAAAAAAGACAAGGGACACCTTTAGCGAAACAGATTAAAAAATAAAAAAATTAAATTAAATCTTTGTTATTAGTGCCATGCTGTGCATTCAGTACCTGGATGTACAAAGCTTGTGTGATGGTCAATGACTTTTAAAGGGCTTTGGTGCTCAGCACCATTGTCTTGACTTATGTTTTTGAGCTGGAGTGGACGAATCCAACCTCAGCTATCTGAAAAGCATAAGGAAGGAAAGCAGCCAGGCTTATTGTTTTTCCCCCGATGAGGGAACACAAGTCAGAAGGTCAGGGTTTAGAAATCATGGTTTTCCACTCCATCAACACCACATAATATCTACATTGCCTTCACTGTGAAATTATACGTTAAAATACAGCGAGGCTTGACTTAGAAAATCAGATTCATCATTTCAGTGTAACTCTGTCTGTCAGATTGCCAATTCACAAGCAGAATCCAGAGCTCAGACTGAGAGGCTGATTTTTGTTTGACTGGTAGAAGGTTACTCAAGCTTGAAACAGTCAACTGAACTCATTTCAGAGTCATAACTGACCTGAAATGTACTCCTGATAAGATGTGAGAGCCAACATGGACCCCCATGGACAGTAAGCCCACTTTTCACTGCAAACACAACAAGTGTCCTTCCATAATCATAGCTTCCCTCTAAAGAATTTATTTTCTGGTGAACAGTTCCTTTAAACATAGACATTGTCTTGTTTTTTTGGTGCTTTCCTCTTCTGTTTAGCCTTCAAGCTCATTACCATTACACTGCTATTATGCATGTTTTTTTCATTAACTTTGCAGATCAGACAAGATGCAGCTTGTGTCGAGAATTCAGCATCCCAAAGAAAAAAAATGCTGCTCTTTAGTTTTCTGATAGATCTTAGAATATTTCCATCTATAAAAGTGGTGGAGTTGACTGGATGATAATATGTTACATTGAACATTTCCTCAAGCACCCAGATGTAAAGCTGTTGATTTGGTTACTGCAAAAAACAAACAAACAAAGAAAAAAAACTTTGAATATTTCCAACACATGATAAAATAAGAAAAGTTCTGTTTGTTTCCATTTAAAATTATTGAAATTTTTTTTTTATGAAAGTCAAGCCTCCTCCTTCAAATGCAAAGCCAAAACACTGCAAGATGTCAAACATAAAGCCTCATCATGGAGCTCGGAGCTGTGGACTTCACACTTGAGGAGGTTTGGTGGCTCATCTGCAGCAACAAGGCAGAAAAAAAGCCTTGAAATCTGTCAAAATTTTCACCTGTCACATTTAATCTTCATTTTTTCCCTGTTCACTTGAATCCCCACTCTCTGAAACTCCAACTGCTTCTTATTTAGTGCAGCACTCCGTCACTTCCCTATAGTGTAGCTTCCATTGTCTCACGCAGCAATAGACCTGCGGTTAGGGAAAAAAGTGACAATGTATTAAAGACATTTCCTCCAGTGGTGGGGCAATAACCCCCAAGCAAAGCATCCAGCCTGTGGTGTATGTCTAAATGTTTCTAAACAGGCTGAAAAGATGTAATTACCCCTACGTTTAGCTTGATTTGCTTTCCTGTGCTATTTTGGTTGGATTATTAATTTCTTATGCCTTGCAGATGTGTGTTATTAAACCACTAAGTCCAAACTTACACACATGCACATGTTCATATATTCAGTGTCCATGCACAAACACATGCTCACCAGCTGATGTGAGGGAGGGATGGAAGTGTGAGCAGAGCGAAGGGAGAGGAGGGACGGGCTGAAGGAAAGTAAAGGGAAATTCAAGAGAGTGGTGGGTTATCTCAGGACAATGTTTCATTGTGAGTGGCTCACAGAAACCACTTCTAATGTGCCTGTAATTTCTTCCTCAGCTCATTTTGCTGGGAAAACACATTTATCTGCGTACAAAAGACTCGTTAGTTCTCCCCGTTTTAACGCAAACATGCTCAATTATTCTGCTGACCTGAGAAGGAAGATTGTTTCTATTTTCTGCCTTCGTCATGTGGTTTTCGGAGAGAACATAGCATCTAAGTCTTTTACTTCACTGCAGCTGAGATTAAGCTGCATTTTCTTTGGGTTTACAGAGGCTGGTGTTTGATCCTTCTTCTGGATCTCCTCTTTCCATAAAAATAAATCTCAGTAATTGGATCAATATATTTGACTGTGTGAGTGATTATCCTCTGAATATAGAAGCCAAAGAGCAGGGCCACTACAGAAGGAGATTTTTCTGGAGCATTGATCATCAATATGACACTGAATTCAAGGATGCACAGAAATTTGCTCAAGCTGGTTTAGTCTCTAGATTTAAAAAAAGTGTTCATGTTGACTGAAAAAAAGTATCTTTGCAACTACAGTATGACTGGCCGATACTGTTGCATTTAAAATTTCTGGTTAAGGGAGGAAATATTAAAGTAAGAAAAGCCTGAAATCCCTGTGACTTAAAAACTTGAAGGATACATTTTTTTCCCCTTCTTTGCTCCATCTTTTCCCCCCTTCTCTCTCTCAACCTCCTGTCAGCTTAGGAGGACATGCAGATAACTAGTGATGAATAGTGATGAGCATATGGGACAAATAAATGTGTGTGCATGTGTGTATCCATAGTGTTGCTAAAGCAAGACCTGCAGCTCTCTTTAGTCTCTGTCCTAGCTTGACACTCTGGCATCCCTCTGGGAGGGGGCATCCTGATTCTGTCACCAACATCAGCTCAAACTCGCTTTTTTCAAAACTCTGCCCCTCCTATGAGCAGAGGAGGCAGAGAAGGGTATCCAAAGACAAAACGCACATCAAAAACATAAATGGATAAAGATTTAAAAGAGAAATGAAGTAAACTGAAACCCTCATGATGAATGGGAATATTTTATTCTGGTTTCTTTTGCAATTTAACCTATGGTCGGTTTTGTTTTCCTCAAGCTGTGCAGTGCTTTTGTGATTTTTATTTTTCTTAACAGTGATGGTGCAATGCTCAGCTGATAAAGAGGTTTTCGCAAATCAGTTTTTGTTCTAAATATTTCACTTTTGCCATATAAAGTCATTTCTTAGGAGCAGTGTAGCTAAAAAGCAGCTGGTAGTTTAGCAGCTCTGAGCAGCGAAAAGACTTACAGCATGTCATAAAAGAAATTAATTCACCTTGTAAATATCTCTCTGTCTGGATTTAGAGCTTGGTGTGTAGCACTCTATCATGGCTTAAATGAGCTTTACAACCGCACACCGTCAAAAACACAACAAGCCATGTGTGAAGAAGAGGAAGTACTGAAGCCAAAAGCTGAAACAAGGCCCTTTTTATCCACCCATTCAATGAATTGGAATCTAAATGTGCACACTCTGGTATTTAAAAAACAGCTAAAATGGCAAACCTAGATACAAGACATGATTGGTAACACTGACCTGTCACTTTCGATTCTGAACTATGTGCAATCACATTGCATGTTGGCAAGTAACCTGCTCTGCAAAGGAATATACAGAAAGAGTGATTGAATAAATAAATACCAGCACTGTTCAAACTTTAATACTCAGTAAAGTAGCTGCACCATCTAAGCATTCTCACAACTGAGATGACTGAATGAGAAAAGAACAATGCAGACATTTCTCTAATCTCATCATATATATGTATATTTATTAGCATAATCATGCAATTTTTAAGTCTGACGCCAAAACATTAAAGTATAAAGCAACACATTTTATGGCATGATATTTCAACTCAAGTTTAGTTCTGTTGTTAGCAGTCTTGTCTACTGCCTACGGTGGCTGAGAAGTAGAAAACAAATTTACATATAAAAAACACATTAATAATTTCAAAAACAAAATAACATTTAAAAAAACAAATTTAGATTTTAGGAAACAAATATATACATTCTGAAACAAAAAAGTACATTTTAAAGAGGCTCTATGCAAGTCTCAATGCAGCATTATGATCGTCATAAAGCACTTTGGAAGTAATTATTTTGCTTGACTTACCTGTTCTAATGAAAAAGCGGACATTTCCTCTATCGGGTCTCCCCCACCAGAAACGGCGCTTGCAGTTTAGCCCATTGACGCTCGCGCTTGTTTTGGTTTGGAAGTCTCGCGATACACGAGGCTAGCGCTATAAGGCCGGTCGTAAATCCGTTAGGACAAATATGCATGTTTACTCTGCAAAGCTGGAAAAAAATGAACAAAAGACGACTTTTCACGGAAAGGGAATGTCCGAGACACCGAATGCAATGTCATTGTCCTCACCCGATCTTTAAAAGGCCTACAATCAAAGCTGTAGTCCAGTTACACTTCGGAAGTTATTTTTGATGTAAAGATCTGCACCAACTTTTTTCTGAAAATTAAAATCATAGCAGGGTGCAGAGCTTTACGCTATTTGCGCAAGGAGGAAAGCAGCTGTTTGTGCAGGCACTCTTCTTTCACGCTAACCATAGTGAGAAGGCCGCCGGTTCGAGTCCCAAGTCGGTCGGAGCCAGATTCCGGCTGAGGAGGGGTTTGGAACTGTGGCCTGTGTGGAGTTTGCATGTTCTCCCCGTGTATGCGTGGGTTCTCACCGGGTTCCTCCGGCTTCCTCCCACTGTCCAAAGACATGCATGTGAGGTTAATTGGGCACTCTAAATTCTCCCTAGGAGTGAGTGTGTGTGTGAGTGGTTGTCTGTCTCTCCATGTCGGCCCTGCGACGGACTGGCGACCTGTCCAGGGTGTACCCCGCCTCTCGCCCCTTGAAAGCTGGGATAGGCTCCAGCACACCCGTGACCCACTTGGATTAAGCGGTTCAGAAAATGGATGGATGGATGGCACCCCGGATGTAAATGGAGAGAAGCTTAACAGTGAGACATTTTCAATCGCCACTTTGCTTTTAAAGCCGCTGCATAAAGCGCAGCAGTGAATATTGCAGCGGGAGACATCTTTTTCTTTTCCCCGACAAGAAAGGACTGATGCAGATATTTGTGCATTAGAAATGGAGATACATAAAAAGTCTCAATGAAGGAGAATAAATGTAATTAAAACAGAGTTAATGCATTCACATTACAGAGGTCCACTTAGCATATTGCATTCATCATAAAAAGAATAATTCTACCATTATAATGGAATGTAGAACTAATTAGATTTGTGGCTGACTAATCTCATGTAATGCCGGATTTGTCAAAAGGGTTATATACAGAAGACTAATCTATCTGGTGTCTCTTGTTTTCTGCATTGATATAACATTTAGCAAAATATCATTGTTATTATAAAATAAACTTTAATGGGAAAAAATTGGTTTTTAATTCAAGCAAACTGAAGAAGTACAGACAGTGAGTTAACTAACCACTAGTTTGCCTTATAGCTGGAGTTATAAACTTTCCGTTGGCTTTTTCTACAAATGTTGATTCTCATCCTTCTCGAAACGGAGAAATTTGACAAGACGGTTTACAATGAAAAAGTCAAGAATCCATAACATATTTTTCAGCTGAAGTTTATCCTCACTAGACTGTGATATGATCATAGACGAAAAACGAACAAACAGAAAACCTAAAATCATTTCTCAGACAGAAATGATCTCATAATGGTAGCAAGTAAAATGGTCTGGTGTAAAAATAACAAAGAAAGCTTAAAAAAAAGATTATGTTTTCAGATTTTAAAAAGCAGCCTACTTCATGGTTCTATAGTTAAAGAAATGGAATTCAAAACTATCCATTTTCTGAACCGCTTAATCCCGTTTATAGCTGGAGCCTATCCCAGCTATCAACGGGCGAGACGCGGGGTACACCCTGGACACAGGGCGCAGGGCCGACATGGAGAGACAGACAACCATTCACACACACACTCACTCCTAGGGAGAATTTAGACAGTGGGAGGAAGCCGGAGGACCCGGTGAGAACCCACGCATACACGGGGAGAACATGCAAACACCACACAGGAAGGCCACAGTTCCAAACCAAATTCCTCAGCCAGAATCTGGCTCCGACCGACTTGGGACTCGAACCGGCTTCTCACTGTGAGGCCGCAGTGCTAACCACTACACCACCGTGCAGACCCAAATTCAAAACTATTTTTGCCCAAATATT
>JAVQJG010182506.1:0-19392 GCA_036024015.1 Craterocephalus amniculus
CACGTTGGTCCATTTGTCGTCCTCATCATAGGGGTCTTCGGGCCGCCCTTAGTCCGGCTCCCTGCCAAAGCAGGGAGCACGCAAACCCCTCCACCACGTTAAGGTGGCGGCCCAGGGAGCACTTACAGCCTTAAGTGCTAAATGTACTTATATTAAGGATCAGAAGCACATGTGCATTAAATTGTTTGACTGAAATTAAAGTAGATGTGAACTAAAATGATAGAAAATAACGTTCAATGACCAAAATAAGTATACAGTTGAGCAAAATGCAAAAAAATGAGATAGTTTTAACTCAAAACAAACCAACTCCATATAAACGATATTCCCTTATTCTATATCTCATGTGACAAAATCTCGATATATTTGAAAATATTGGTATATTGCCCAGCCCTAATACAGTCCCAGACACTGTTTATGTCCTGTTATTCTGCATTCAGAGCGTCACACAGCATGCAGATGCTGAGTGGAGTTATTCAAGTCATTAAAATATTCTTTACAGCATCACTTATACTCTGTTACAAGCACAAAATCAGGGCTGCAAATATATTCAAGGACCCTTTTCTTCAAATACTATATTTATTTGTAAAGCTGAAAGAAGTGCTGCACAAAACTAAACAATTTATAATAAAGATAGATAAAAGATACTAAAATATTTTATTATTATTATCAAACATTATCTTGGTACCTTTATTTTGGGAAAGGCTGCCTTAAACAATCCAACAAAAGAATTATGACCTACAGCGCCATTAATGCACCTGGTGTTAATGGTTTCTGCATTTGCATCACTCTTACACTTACATGCATCTTTCCAGGAACAAAAAGAGAGAACTTGTCTCTTTCTAGGAACATTTCAGGAAAACTTCTAATGACAACAAAGACTTATCAGTTCCTGTGTTCCTAGGGAGTAACAATAACCGTTGAAGTATTTCTTCCCAGCAAAACCCCTGAGATCATGTAAATAAATGAATCCCTAATGGTACTAACACACCCTCGCAAACACTTAGGGGCCCTCAGTGTAACTCAGGCCATTCCCACCATAAAACCTCGCCTGGACATCCATGCAGGAAGTGATGGCATATCCTGCCCGGGCACATTGTTTACAAACAGCTCATGATTGAACCCCACCTGCTCTTTATGGCGCACTTCAGTGGTAACACAGACAGGCTGATTGAGAGCGATGAGGAAACAGGTTATAGCCTGATGACATGCAGGCTCCATGGTGCATAAACAATACATATGAAAATAATAAATAAGCCTCCCCACCCTTTCTAAAATATATTCACACGTATATTTTAACTCTCAGAAGAACAGCTTTAGCCACAAAGATGGTAGATAGGACTTTTTTAGTCCTAAAATGGATAAATTAGACTTTTTTTGTCTTAAAAGCACCAAAAACATTCAACTTTGAACACATTTTTACCTCTAACTCTTTCTGTAGCAGAATCTGGTCCTTATCCATCACATCCTCATCCACAGCTCTGCAGGGGAAGCAACAAATACATCCATTTAAAACTGTTTACGCAAGAAAACCTCCTCTCCTGGCATGAAGCAGCATCTCACCTGCCCGCCTTCTTCAGCCTCTCAGAGCGGAAATTCTCATAGTGCAGATCCTGAGTTACCTCCTGGAGGTCCTGCATGTGGGTCCTGAAACAACCAGAAACATCTTCAGCTTCTCTCACACTAGAGGGCAGTAAAGCTCTAATCAAGATATTTTTCTTCAAGTATCCTGCAACTAATGTAACACAGCAAAAGTTCTGTCAAAGTTTTCAATAAATCCTGTTACTTAACTACTAAGGAGACTCACACAAGCATGGTGCGTAATTTGAGGAAGTCATTGTGCTCTGGATTTTCAACTTCTACTACTCCCCAAGGGTAAAGGCGACCTCGAATCTTCTTCCCCTTCACTTCAATCAGCTGATTGGAGCCAATCACAGCGAAGGGGATGCTTGCCTGGAAAATGAAGATAAAAATCAGGGGATGCCCAGGGAAGCAAGAGATAAGGGATGTGGAAAAAGATATTGAAAATACGAGCATGAGAAGAAACAGATGGCCTTTATCCAGACACCAACAAAGGGAAATGTCAGCAGACGTCTGCTCTGTAAAATTCTCACCTTCAGAACTCTGGTCTGCTCCTTGAACTCCTCATCCTCATCAGAGTCTGCATCAGGCAGCTGGTAAATTTTGATCCCGTGCTCAGCGATCTCATCCAGGACCTGAGGTGTGCAACCACAAGAATTGATTAAACAGGAAAAATGTAACTTGAATCCTACAGATGTGTTAGTGCACTTATTCACAGAGCGCAGAGAAGTAATCGCAAGTAAAGCTGACCTTCATGATTCAGTCAGATGCTACCAATTAGGGATGTCACGATTATTTATTTTCACGATTAATGGCTGTAGTAGAAGCTACAGTTAAAAATCGTGAAGCTTCCTATATATCATCATTTAATAATGTAAATATACTTTGATTGTCATCACTGAAATCCTAAAGCTCAAATTTATCTTTTCAGATTCATTAATATAATACTGTAGCTTTTTTTTTATTGTTACCAGAGCAGAGGGGATTTTTACTCAATTCCAGTGGGGATTTGAATGGTATTTTGTTTATTTTGTTGCCATATTCTGTTTTCTTGACATCAACACACAAATAAAACTCGACAGAAAAGGAGTTTTCATGTTATTTTATACATTTCCAGCATTGTGAAATTAAAACATAATAATTGCAATAATCGTAAAATCGTGGTTATTTTTCAAACAATAATCGTACCTAAAAAATATATAATCGTGACATTCCTACTACCAATAAGGACCTTTTTCTGTCCAAATCTATCTAAGCATAGTGAGAACATCTACTCATCTAACACAATACGAAGTGAATCTGAGATCAGTACATCTCATAGCTGCATCAGCTCATTGCACCACAGCAGACTTTCACTATCATCTAAAGAAGTTCATGAAATGAGTGCCTTGACCGAGCATTGTATATATTATACAGTTTAAATGACAGCTTTCGCTCTGATGCACGACCAGAAAGTATAAAAGACCAACGCGGTAATAGGAGGGTGTGATTAAGTGCCAGTTGTTGCACTGAGACATTTAATTAAAAGCCCCCCACCCCTGTGAAGGGAAAGTGTGGAAGACTGTAAGAGCAAGCAGGTGAAAAGCGACGGTCAGCGTGCACTCGAGCTCGGAAAGAATCACAAACAGAAGTTCTCACCCTCCTACATTTCTTCTCTGACCGGTGAAGAAACAAATGAAAACAAAGGCGCTTTCTTCTCAGCCGCATCGGGGACAGATGTCAGTATTTATTATTCTTAACATCAAAGCTGCATTTTTCTTTTGTTTTTTTGTATTTTTCAAGCACAATTAGCCTTATGCAATGAAGCCAAAAATGTCATGTGTTGTTTTCGGGGTCTTTCATGTACTGTAGTGAATAATGGGACAGTAATGAGTCAGCCAGGAGGGTAGGAAGTGAGCGCAGGTTTTCCTACGGAGTGCAGCTCCTGTCAGACTCCTTGTTATGGCTGTCACTTGTTTTCTCAGTGATCTCTGTACACTGTGTGTGTGAGATAGTATGTGGGGTGAGTTGGGTATTGTTGTGGGGCAGATCTAAAAACAAACAGGCTTTGCAGGACTCAGAGGAGAGCGTGACACCGGACCAGAGCCCCCTTTCCCCTTTGCGCGGCTCAAACACACACAAACGTACAGAAGTCTCCAACATGGAGGCTGAATAAACATCAAACTGGTGGTGTAGCGCATGAAGAATTTTGGGAAACTATACACAGCGGGGAAATAAACACATGGAAAACAATTACAGGAAAAAATGCAAAAAAAACAACGAATCCAGTCACAAAGCTGTAGATAAGATAGACACAAATTCAGAGGAGATACTGTATGTAACATTACAAAAAGTCAAAGTGAAACTGGGCCAGAGAAACTAGAGACGAAAAACGGCCACAACACACATGAAAGCAAAACCACAAGAAAATATCTTGAAACTTCATAAGGTCATTGCACAAACAATCCGTTGTCTGTCATCATCGGCTTCCAGACCCTGCTAATCCAAAATGGCTGTTTACCTGAATTATTCTGCTCTATAACATGTGCTTAGCACCACCTGACACCTATAATCAGGACCTCTCTGGGACCAAGGGATGTCAAAATCACTGCCTGCTCCAAATCCCTGTTGTCTCCCACTGATTTACTGTACACAATGTTGGCCTTAATTCTTAATGTTACACCAGGCTCTCCTCAACAGTGTTGTATATTTTAGTTGGCAAAGACATGTTGGCAGCAGGAGACATTTTAATTTTATTACCATCCTGTTGGGATATAATACAACGCTCACCCCCCATCTATGCTATTATGATTGGCTATGCAGGTGAACTCAGTGTTGTTGATCTATTCCCCTAACAACTCCCCACAAGACTCTGCCTCCTTATAGAATAATTATTGCTTGATATTTCTGGCTGACGTCACAGAATAAGAAGCATTGTTCATGGATGTAATCTATCATGTTGAGCCGTTCTAAGTGTGAGGGTGGGGTCTGCTGCTGGTCAGCCAGGAAAGGGGTTAGTAAAGAGGAAAGTGGCAGCTGAATCATGCCAAAAATGTTTTTCCACAGAAAAGTCAGGCAGACTGGTTCCTAGGAATAGCAATATTAATCATACAGCAGTGGTTATGTGTGGCCCAAATCTGGAATACCTGCAGGTCTAAACATAGGCATAATTACATATGTTGCTGCGGTGGGAGACATGGCTATGCAATTTTTTGCAACTGCACAGTAAGTTGAACCAAAACCTCCCATCACAATGAAACAAGGTGCAAACCTATCATTAGGAGGATCAACATTTTACCACGTCAACCTGCAAGGAGGACAATATTTTCATGATTTGTTCAATTTCACAAGCAAACCCACAAAAATACGAATGACTAAACACCCGCTAAGAATCTTCTCATTGTTCAGTGGTGAACATCATGGGAGGAAAAACAAACAGCTGTTAAAGAAAGGTGCAAAGAAGAAACCACGAAAAACACACATTAATAACGTTGTTTTCTCTCGTGCCTCTTGAGGACAGAGCTGAGCCTTCTCTGGGCTGGCATGGTGTTTGCATCCTTCAAACAAAACCAACGGGGAACAATTCTTGGAAGTAGAAACATGTACCAGTGAGTTCCTAGAAAAATCAACAATGCACACAAGATGGAGGAAAAAATAAAACTAAACAAAATAAAACAAAAAACGGTTATCTTAAGATGAATCAAGTCTTGCTGAAAAAAGCAACAGTTGGGAAGTAGCAATGCTTTTAAGTAATATTTACGTAACCTTGCAGCTCTCTCCCAGCTTCTGCAGATTGCCCACTGGAATGAACAACTATTAAACAGTGAATGTAACCAGCTTACAGATGTTTTTTAAGCTTGATTGAAAAAACACTTAATCTCATTCAAATACTCTTTTCTGCTTATTTTTTCTGTTCCTGTTTAATTCCTCTTCATGAAATTGCTATGATCATTATACTGAGTGAAAAGTTGTGTTTTGAAGCACAGAGAAACTAACGATGGACCAACTGGTAGGACACTTGTTATAAGGTTAAGAAACTGGGGCCCTGTTTTTCCAAGGCTAAAGAATTCATTAAAGGAAAATCCTGGTCATGGTGATTGCTCTGTGTTCTTAATGAGATTCCACGAGGACCAAACAGCTGCTTTCTTTGTACACTTTAAATCCATTTATTTGCTTCGGTGTAAGATATGTGCACCTCAGAGAAAAGGCCAATGAAACTAAAATGTAACCAGAGGTCAACTACTAGGATTTAATGATGAAATGAAGATACTGCTGTCCCTTTTAGACATGTACTACTACAAATAATTCAGAGTAACTGAACATCAAAGATTATCAGTTTGAAGTATCTATTCATGAAAGATGTTTGAATTCTGGTATATATTTTATTTTACGTACTGTCTTACTTATGAAAGGCAGCTTTAAAAAGAGCGATCCGAATCAAGAACATTCAACTACAATGAATATTTTACTTCATCATCCTCTGAAGTTAGTTTTGTTCCGAGAATATGATTATTTTGTGTGTTTAATCGTACTAATTTCTTACATGATTTACAAATTGCTTGATAGCTTCTAAATGGTGAATACAACATAGACCTGCAATTTAATAGCAACTTCTCCAGGATGCTCTGCCTCTCAAACTGCCCATGATAATGATATTTGACTAAATAAAATATGTGAACTGCTGTGCAGAAGCGTTGAGCCAGACTTTAATATTTTAAAATGTTTTTGAGAAATATTTCTCGAGTTTTTCCACTCATTTTCAGTCATGTCCTTGTGCCGACCATTTGCAGAGGAATATGTATTTCTTTGTTTGTTTAGCAACCTCACAATAAACAACTGAATCAGAGAATCATAAAAAAAAACAACAAACCTTGCAAAATCAACCTCTCTTGTGTCCACACATAACAGACAACTTTGCAGGGGTTCAAGTTTAGTTTGTAAGTATGAGCGCTTGGTTACTGGCAGTTTGCTGCAAAGGCTTAGTTTGTTCCCATTTCTCTATTGGAATCTACAAAAAACATACAAAATATCTGACATACATAACATAGTATTTAAATGCAGTTATAGAGCAATTCCCAAAAAGCTATTAGCTGAAAACTTGGCATGACTCAGCGCTGAGTATCCTTAAGCAATTTGAGGAAACTGCACAAGTTGAGGACAAAACAAAAAGTAGCAAGCCTAAAAAATATCTGCAGACAGACAAACTTTATCTGAAAGTGATGTGCTCAAGAAATATGAAAATAATACAGTGCAACAGTAGAGGTTCATCTATGCCCTACAGCTCATCCATCTACTCCGTGCCGAAGCCCTATCAAAAATG
Source organism: Craterocephalus amniculus (assembly GCA_036024015.1). Classification (NCBI taxonomy): domain Eukaryota; kingdom Metazoa; phylum Chordata; class Actinopteri; order Atheriniformes; family Atherinidae; genus Craterocephalus; species Craterocephalus amniculus. The sequence goes on from JAVQJG010182506.1 coordinate 6,878, forward strand.
GTCTCCATTTAAGGGCGGTAGGCAAAAAGTCACTCTGAAGGAAGGAAAATGGGGAGAAAAGGCTGACGAATGCCAAATGAGACAGGAACTGGACCAAATATCAGTGGCACCAGGCCTTACATTACCATGAGTTTTTAAGCCTAGACCTTAACATTATTACAGCAGCAGGCATTCATCTTGACAGAGCGCAGAAGAAAGAGCAGCCATCATCCACTGAAGTTATTCAAAAAACCTGGAGAATTAATCTTGAGGACTATATTATTTTAAAAAACTCATTTAAGAGAGCTCAAGGTGTGTGAAAGAATAAAGGTGGTCATACCAGCTTTTTCAAACAGTTGGATTAAGACTCAATGTCTCAATATATCACTGAATGATGATTTTTGCACGACGAAAAGTCACGATTTATTAAATCAACAAACAATAAAACATAAAAAGAAGCTACAGTGAAGCCAGTTTCTTCCTACAACCCTTTAGTTGCCAAATTTGAAAAAGCAAGAAGAAATGTTTCACTCTGGCCAGGAAATGCCTTTCACTCAACCAACTCTCCTGTCTACAGGGAGCTGAATGGGAATGAAGGAACCCCAACAATACCTGATCTCAGGGGGCTGGAGGGATTTAGACCTCATACCAGGCTCTGCAGCCTGCTGCTGCCTCACTCTGCAGACTGGCATAATCTGGCGTCAGGAGGAAGAAAAGATTTTGCATGTTACATATGTGGAGCTTTGTAGCTCCAGGAGTTCAATGAGTCACCAGAACGAAAAGCAGTTTGGCAAGAGAGGAAAAATGGACACTGGTATGCAACCGTGCACAGAAAAACATTCCTTACAACACATATGTACCGGTTTAAACTAGAGGAGACAGCTGGACATGCTGACAATGGAAAGTACAGAGGAAGTGTTAAAACCATAGTTACATGAAGGCATCATATGAGCAACAACTCCCCCCCACACAAGTATTAGTACAGTTAAGACCACCCACCTCTCCTCTGATCAAAGAGCATGAGATACTATTGAGCTATTCATGTAATCTTGTATTTAAGTGAGATTTAGAGGGGGACAGTGTCAGTTGAGGGTTTCAGTCACACATCAGGTTTAGTGACTCGGTCTCAGGGTCTCACCATCACACAGAACAGCACGTCTGACTCATTAGCAGCAGTAAGGTTGTGCTTTCTTCTTCTGAGAACAAAGGTTTGTGTGTAACAGAGTTGTTCGCTCCATGAGGGAAAGCAGATATTTATTGTTTCAAAATCAGTAGAGATGTAGAGCATGCACTGGCACAATGACTGCAGGAGGGCAGAAAAATAAATATATCCGCGTGTTTGAGACACTGGCAGGAAAAGGGCCAAGCAGCAGACCAAAGACTGACGTTGGAACAACGAAGAATGAAATCATTGCTGCTCAACCTTTACGCACAACTCTACGGTTCTCTATTACAATAGAGCTGAACCTTAGATACTGTACATACGTTGTTCAGGCTTTTCACATGGCGGCCTGCTCCCCCACCCTTTTTTAAGGAACTCTTTCTAATCACTTGTCAAAATGGAAGCGAGTTTTACACAGTAAGATTTTACCAAAGCAGGTTAGGGAGGCAATAAAAAGTCAGACAATTGAGGATAAATTGTGAAAAGGGGAGGTGAGGGGCAACAATATGCTTGGTGAGAAGATCAAGAAAAGAAAAAAAGTAAGAAAGAGTCATTAGAGGATGAGAGGCATAAAGCACAGAGACAGCTGGAAATAGATGGAAAAGAAGATGAGTAAGATGAGGGAGTCGGGATTAATGACTGACAGGAGGAAAACAGCCACAGAAGTTGCAAAAAAGAGGAAAAGGGCTGAATAACTTGCCTTTACATAAGAAAAGAGCATAATTCTTCAAAGTTTGACTGGATCTAGAGACTGCACATTTGTCTTTACTCAACAGAGAAACACATATCACAAACAGGGTGTCTTTGGCTGCTGCTAATTATAAGATAAGGACTTGAACCTGTCCTACAGATTTACCTATAAGAAAGACATCTATATCTTTAAATACAAATTGTAAGTAGGAACTGAATGTTTTCAAAAAGTAAAGTATTTGTTTCTTCTTACTTCTGCGTAGTGTTTTGCTAAGCTACATTTCAAATAGTGAAAACTAAAATGCTGGCTTGATATTCAGGATTTCATCTATCAATGCACACAATAGTTTCAGTGCTTTTACTGTTTTAAGCTTCTTGGATTTTAAAGGAATCTAAAAATGTAAAAGATGTTAAGCAAAACAAGGAAAAATAAAAATTACAATGCCTTTAAGAAACTGATTGTGTAATAAAGAGATAAAAAGGACGCATAAGTGCATCTTCAAGTAGAGATGTAGGGACCCTCAATTTTCTTTTTCTTTTATCATTACTCCAGTCTAAACCGGCTGTGTACTGGCCTCTATGTTCAAACAGAAAATAACCAGTAAAGTATTTTGAAACTAAAGCCTAACACAGGATATGACTGTAGGGTTCCAGACTGAGAGGATCAGCCCTTCAATATACCCTCCTCAGGGCAACTTATGAGTCAGAGACCACAGCAACCTTATTGAAGGAAATTGGCTTTAGAGCACAAAAAAGAAAAGAAAAAAGAACACAAAAGGTAGAGTGACCAAGAAAAAGGCTGCTGAGCAAAGCTCTGCCAGGAAAGGAAGGACTGGACCAGAGGCAAGCAGAACTAAGGGGATGAGAGGTAAATGACGGGAGGTTTGTTCACTGCGTCCTTTGCAGGGCAGCAGGTTGTATCTCGTCAATGGAACGGTTTTGACACATTGCAGGAAACTTATATTGTTCTATACAAGCTGTTTCCGCCTAATAATAACAGAAAGGACTGGAAAGCCATTGAGGAAAGGAGGGGAGCAATTTACTACGAGACATGGCTCCAAATGGTGAGAAAGTGCCCCGCAAAAAACAAACTAATAAATTGTGAGGGTGAAACACTGGGGCTTATCCATCATCCTCCAGCGCTCGGCTTTCTGGCAGGATTTTGGCTCCGAGCGGACCTCAAAGGAAGGCTTGGGGCCTTGCTTTAATGTACAGAAATGTATGGCAAGAATCCGACACGTACACCCAAGAGCCACTTAAACTAATCTGATCAAAACAACAAATACTCGAGCCAGTTCCCCTAAGAGACACTTCATTGAGATAAATGCGTTTTTGTGGTGCTTCAACATGCACAAACACTGATTCTATCTATGCAAGGAAGCAGACAAATCAGCATACATAACTAATATTGACAATCTGAAAGTGATTTTCTTAATGCCTCAAAACGACTTTAATGATTGTTTATTTTAAAGAGCACGGGCTGAAATTAAATAAATATCCATTTGCTGCAGGGTGAGCAGCATCAGAGCACACAGCAGCTGTAATGTACTTTCTGTCCAATAGTGGACAACTTATTTAGTGATCTTAGTTTCTACTTTACTGGTTAAATAAATATCCTTGTGTTTATTTTCATGCAGAGCATGTGTCTACAATCTTAAAAGACAGACATGCCTTTATCACATCTACTTGGAATTTTCTACAAAAACTAAGACAAACATACAGATATCGAGATCCGAGCCGAATGTTCTTTCGTCATTAATTCAGATACATCTTTATTTCTTTGGCTGCTTTAAAAGGTCATCAGATTTTTATAAGCTTACTGTCCAGAGACTGAAATATTCATACTGACAAAACACACAAGAGTCAAGTCATAGCAAGGCTATCTGGCAAATCTTAAATATGCACCCATAAAAAAATTATCAGTACATTTACATGAAACAGATAAAAATAAATGTTCCTTAGACACAAATTGGATTCAAAAAAAGAAATAATAAGTTTAATTTTCCCTCCTAAGAGACACACAATGCTGTTTCTAAACGATGGAAACCCGATTAACTATCTGCATTTCCTGACAGTAATTGTTTTTCCAGAGACTTAACAAAATTTGATTGGCCCGAAATATTTCTTTAAAATATTTTCAATTGTCAAATAGAAGAAATACGAGTATCTCTATAAGAAGACATAGATTTATGAGGGAAAAAATTATTCTCAGCTTTTAGGAGTGTTTTCTTGATCTCTCCAGCCAATTGCTGCCAAGTGTAGAATAGGAAATGTCTGTTAGGGGAATACTTAGTGAAGAATGTGAACAAACTGTTAGACAGATAGTGTTGTGGACAGTGAAGCTGAGATGGTCAGATTAGTGATACAGCTGCAATAATTCCATAGCTGTTCTCTGATTATTTTCCTGCTGTGCTTCTACCGGCTTCTACCGGCTTTGTTCATAATGAACAAAAACATGCAAAAAGTAAGACAATAACTCTGCTGAAACTCTAATCAAGACAGCTGACCTGCGGAAAGCTGCGAGCTGGCTTCAGAAAGCTGCCGTGGGGGTTTTCTGCGGTTTGAGGTGGGACTCGGCGGTGGCAGGAAACATGGTTGTGTCCATGTTAAGTGCCGAACTTTTCGAAGGTTTGAGGAAGGTCAAAGTACAACACAACAAAAAGGTCCCTTCAGGACAACACAGAGGAGAAATATATAGGAACAGCTTGCACTGGTCAACAAAAACAAATTTAGATATTTCCATACTGTGAGAAATGTTAAATCTTATCTTAGAAAAACTAGGAGAAACGTTATGTATCCTAAGTGGCCAAACAGCATGAACTATTTTTCATCCAAAAAGTTGCATCCGGGGTTTGAAGCAATTAGACTGTGGAAGCTTAGAATAAAGCAGGCTGGGTGCTGGAGAGAACAGAGAAGAGCTGGACCCTCGCTAGCCAACCAGCCTGACGCCTGCCAGACCACCGGCTCCGAGACCTGAATGAAAAGCAGGTGGGAGGTCTGGTCATGAAGGGAAGGTATGGAGACAGGCTGATTTCCAATTAAGAAAGTGTTAAGTAGCCTGAGATGGAAAAGTTGTTTGTGCCTACAGTTTCATACAATAGCTGCATTTTTAAAACTATAGCCAGTGTTAACTTATCCTTCATTGGTCTGAAAATGTTTCAGTCAACTACCGTTTTATCTGTCAAATGTGAGAAGATGCTCAAAGAATGTCTGACAATTTCTTATAAGTCTGGAGTCAATTACATCTTTTATGATACAAAACAAAGGAAACAGTTTGTAACTCTGGTTTCAATTCTAATAATGCAACAGAAAAGAGATAAATATTTTCATACTGAAGAACCTCATCAATGAGTACAAACATAAGCAAGGAGTATAAATTTAACTTGATTACATTAAAATACAAATTATTATCATTTCTGTACTTCACGTTCAAATATTATTGCTTGAACCTGAAATATAAAATCAACTTTAATGATTGGAATGCAACTGTTGGTTGGTACAGGGTCATTTGGTGAGGGGTGAAACCCTAACTTGGAGGCATTTTTGACAGAGCAGTTACTCTCAGGTCTTAGTCCCTGCTGACTGCAGTCTCCACCAGAGGGTCAGCAGCATTTTTTAGGCCCGGGTAGCATAATCACATTCTCCAGGAGACTTGAACAGAAGCCACAGGGGCACCAAGCCAAGCCAACCTCCTCCAACTTTTAGAAAGGGAGGTTAACCTTGTTACAATAAGGCGTTTACTTCCTCTTAATTGATCTTCATGACCAAAGTGTTTCTTTCAATAGTCTTACCCACTACTGAACTAAACCTCACAGAAGATAAAATAAACAGATGGAGAAAAGGAACGCATTTATGAAGATAAAAATAAGTAAATGTTTCACTGCCCAGCCATTGAATAGAGAAAAGAAAGAAAAGGAATATCACACAAGCAGGAAATCCTTTTTACTAACTGTACATGTGAGAGGTTATCATCTAAACACACTGCTGTGAAGTGGATGTGATTTGAGGTGCTACTCTTTCCTTTTCCCTCTGGACAGCAGGAAGCTGAGGAGCGTGCAAGCAGACAGGCAGACACTTGGGTCGGCTCCAACAGGACGTATCTGGGATGGGTAAGGACTACATGAGATGTGCTTTACCTATATTACATATACACTTTTTTTTTTCAAATGTCCATCCCTCCTACAGTTTCCTTATGTTGCCACTCCCTGCCTTTCTGAATAATCAGGCAGTCATCAAAAACACAAAGAGTAAGCTATATGTCACTGTAATAATAGAGGGAAGTTCATGCTTGTTTTCTCACACAATCACACGGATACCTGACACAGCAGGCTGCCAAGAAGAACCGATCCAAGGTTTGCAGGTTTTTTTCATGAAGATCAATATGTAATGGATAAACCACACACCTTACGTTAGAACCAAAACCAGTGCAAAGACAATTCAAAAGAAAGACTGAAACACATGTAGGGAGAAGATAATTATGTCTTCCCAGTCTTAAGAGTGATTATTTAGGGGTCAACATTGTGTGAGTCAGTCAAACCCACCCTTCTCTTCAGACGGTCCCGCTCCCTCAGTGTGAGTGTGTCGGCCTTTGCAATGACAGGAACTATGTTGACTTTGCTGTGGATGGCCTTCATAAACTCCACATCCAGAGGTTTTAGGCTGGGTGAACACAAGAACATAGACCAGAGTTAGGACAGAAAAAATAGCAAAAGACAGCAGTCATAAAAATACAGAACATGACTGATGTGGGGAAAAATAAGAAACAAACAAAAAAAGAAACAAGAAAGAAATTTAAGTATTTTTAGAATAATTATGTTGGAAAAATATGAACTGACTTCTAATTGTAAAATAACGTTATTCCACTGTTAATACTTGTACAACAGTGTCTTTTTCTTTCCTTACCCGTGTCCAAACGGAGAAATAAAATAAAAGCAGCAGTGAACCCTGTTGTCCACTATGTGTCTTCTGTTCAGGCCACTTTCATCATGGAGGTATCGCTCAAACTGATTGTCAATGTACTGGATGATGGTCCTGAAGCTGATGACAGAAAGAGAAACTATAAGTGACATATTCTTTAGACAAAAGGAATTAATGAACTGCTCCAGAAAATTTAAATACATTTTTGACACAAAGTGGTAGCTCCATAGCTGACAAGTACTCTTAGAGTGAAACACATAAAAAAATTGGCAGATCTCCAGCAACACCCCACTAAGCCTCTGGTTTAATAATGGACATTATAGTTTATAGACATTTATATTTTTTCTGGAATCCAAAAACATTGTTGTAGGTTCAGTGTATGAACCTTAATTATCGCATCGTTGCTTCATTGAAGAGTCTGCAAAATTATGTGTGAGTCCAAAGAACAATCTGAATTCTTTAGTTTTTCAGAGGAAAAGAAGAGAAATTCCTGTTATTTTTCACTGCTCTTTTTCTCTCCTGTAGTCACTGCAGACAGCATGAAGCTGCAGGACATTAACAACACAGATATACCAGGACAATAAACAGGAAGGAAATTGGCAGTCTTGCATGAGATCCGTGTTCCAGTGGTATCAAACAAAGTTTCAGATATACAAACACAAAAAAGGACAATGGAATTTAAACATAGGGAGAGTAAAAAGTAGGGGTGAAAAGTAAATAACACACCAGTCCTGGCTGTTGATGGCGTCACCGTATCCAGGGGTGTCGACCACAGTAAGACGAAGCTTCACCCCTCTCTCCTCAATTTCTACAGTGGACGCTTCGATTTGCACCGTTCTTTCAATCTTTTCTAAGGGGTCAGACAGTGAAAAACATTCAGCACAAACAGATTCACAACAATACGGAAAATTCCTTTCCAAGCAAAGTAACTTGTTACATAAGCCACTGAGGGAGTCTTCGAGGAGTTGGAACGAAATTATAAGCTGTGTCATACCAAAGGAATATGTATTTGCCATCTACACAAAGCGACTAGAGGCTTGGATAATTGTTTTCAAGCCATAATAAGTCCTCGTCTTAGTCAAGTCATAAGAAAGGCAGGGTCATATTTGGACACTGCAACATTCCCAGCATTCCTCTTAAAATAATGCTCTGCTGGAGACCTTGCAGCAGACATTTCTTCATTATTACAGTGTGCAAGTGCGTATGCATGTGTACGAGTGTGTGTACCTGCAGCACCAGGGATATAGCGTTCAGGGTAGAGATCAGTGAGAAACAAGCTGTTTATAAGTGTTGATTTGCCCAAACCAGACTCCCCTGACACACAAAGAGAAGACAAAATAATTATTCTCCAAAGAAGGTATTCAGTCTACATTACAAGACAATCTGGATTACTCACCTACAACCATTAGGGTGAATTCAAACCCTTTTTTCACGGACTTTCGATGTACTTGGTTTGGAAGGTTTGCGAACCCTACATAACCTGCTGCATCCGGGAACTGTAGGCCATAAAACGTAAACAAACACTTCAATGTTTGGATAAGAAATTCACAAGAACTGGCCATGAAAACATGTAATCCATCACTTTTAAAGGGATTATGGTTTCCTACATTTTACCATTCGATCCTTTCATGCTGTAAACCTGCTAAGAAAGTTCTGCCCAACACTTCACTTTTTATATGAGGTCTAAGTAGGTGCAGATAGTTGAGTGTAAAACAGTTAGACTGCCATCATTGAATAATCTAACAATAAAAGCCTTGTATGTATACAGCTGCTTGAGATTACAAGTTTCATGATTTCCAATTAATACCGACTGGTCCATCTGTAAGAAATTGTTGAAAAAAAAAAGTGCCATGAGGTGATTTTCTTCCTCCTACTCACCTTCCCTTTTTCTCCAGACTGTGACATGGCTATTCTTTATGGGACGTCTGAGAGTCCTGCATGTGAAAAACATGTGAAACTTAGTGAAATAAGGAAAAAAAACATGATGCTTAAAATGTATAACAGCTAAATCAAGCAGCAGAGTTGTTCTTACATCTCTTCAAAAACCACCTACCACACAATAACTGCAAAAAAAAAAAACATACTAAAAGCTGATATTTACTCAGGGCAAGGAGACAGCTGCACAAAAAAGCCTTCAATGTGTTACAGTCTGGTGTACCCCATGCTTCTGTCCCTCTGTATGACCCTTTCCAGACAGAGCAACAAAACTGTTTGATAAATTAGCAACATGATGAGTGAACAGGAAGAACTGGCTCCATTTCATCACCAACAAGCTACCCTTTAACAGCTGGAGTGTGATAAGAATTAGAAAGAGGCTGGCTGCTGTGCACTGCCAAACACAGATGCCCCGTGATTATGTAACAATCTCAGGGTAAAGAGGTGGCATAGGAATCCGATCTGACCAACTTTCCATCAGCATGTGATAAACACACTCTTATGGACAGTTGAGGGAACATTTTATGCGATTATATCAGATGGTGGTTGGGTGCATCCCCTTTGGATCCACACAAACTAGGCTGAGAGGCTTCGTACTGACAGGGTGGTTTCATCAGGCCCACAAGGAGAACAATGACTGTTTACCCCTCCGGTTCCTCAAGCTTTTCCTATACAGGGCAGCTCAGTTGAGAGAGGAGGGAGAACATGTGTTTTACCCTCGGTTACATTTCAAGACTGACCCAGGGGAGCAAAAGGACACCAATCATTTAGGGTAGACTCGGGCGAGGTAAAGACGAGCAGCTGACCCAATGCAAGGAAATGGAGAAAGGTTAAGGCCCAATCAGGACAATTAAAAAAAAAACATTATCCAAGTATTGATGAGAGGAAAACAATGACAGAACAAAAGATTTAAATGGATTACCACATTTAAATTGATCACTGAGATACGTCACTCTCAGAGGAGATACTTGAGCTAAGAGCTTGTGTTTCACTTTTACAATTAAATATTGACACTAGCCAGACAAAATGTTCCTCTTTTGTCCACATTTTGTCTTGATGACACAACTATATGAAAAATGAGGGAAATAAAACTTTTCATTGTGGATGGTTTCCCATGTAAACTGCTTTGTGTTACATGTAATGTATGAAAAGTGCTTTATGAATAAGGTTTGATTTGATTGGGAAAACATGGTGGCCTAATTTTGGCACATGAGAAAAATCATTCAAATTATTTGGAGCCAAACCTCTTCCACATTGTTTCCCAAACTTTTCGAGCCACAAACTCCAAGATAACAATGTGTCCCCCACACATTGTGTTTAGATCCTCTAAAAGTAAGGCTTGGGTTTTCATAAGGAAGGAGGATTAATGTGTGGACTGGACACTAATGTGACAAAAAATGAAGGTGCTAATTTTAGAGTTATTTGCATTAATGGTTTAAATTTGACACCCATGTTAAACATCCCAAATTTATTTAATAAATATTAAATGTACTTTTCACAATCGGGGAACCACTGCTCTACTGTGTTTCTCAATCCTGGTCCTTAGGAGCCACTGCAAAGCACATTTAAGATGTTTTCATACTTCAACACACCTGGATGAAGTGAATGGCTCATTAAAAGAGTGGCATAGAACTTGATAAGTAGATCTATCTATGAGTGTGATATGTTGGACTAGGAAAACATCTAAAACATGCAGGGCAGTGGGTCCTGAGGACTAGAATTGAGAAACAATGCTCAACACAAATAAAAAAACAAGTGCCGAATACTTTCAAGATGTGAAAATATCTTACTGGATATGAGAATAGTTCCAGTAGGTGGACAGGAGACAGAATCAGGGCATTACCATAGCTATTAGGATGACTTTATGAACATCTGTATCAACTCTCATGACAATATGTAGTAGTTCAAAATGCTGCTGGCACTGCTATAAGAACTTCTGAGAGGTAGTGAGCTGACCAACTGCCTGCCTATTGTTACTGCACACAAATTGGTTTCAGGCCTAAAAACACAAAATACGATAATTGTGTTTTCATAGTTAATGGACTGCTAAGCTAATACAGCAGCCCACATAAATGCATTCAAGTGCATCAATCACACACATGTACCCCAAGTGTTATTCATTTTCAAGCTCTGTGGGAACCAACATCAGTCCAACAGCAGATTAATTAAACTGTTCCAATAACGCAGTCGTAATCTCACAAAGACAACACTACAGGACAGACGGGGGGGAGCCACGCTTCAATAATGCTCGCGTAATAATGGCCATTTAATCGGCCAGATTGCTGAGCTGCTTACACACTCGTATGCCATCAATGGGATGAACTTGAGGGTGATTTACAGATGATTTATTATCTGGAATTGTGCCATGAAGGTAGGTTGAGTTAAAACTATTTAACTTTCTGGCAAACAGTGTCACACCTGCTCCCCTTTGGATTAAGTACTTTATGGTCTTAGTAGAAACACAAAATATTTTCACAATGTAAACTCTTGATGAAGTTAGTGGTATAACCACAAAGCTGGCAAGAGATCACAAAGCTACTGAACATGATGAAGCAAGGTTTGAGTCATATAAGTAGCCTCTGGGGACCAAAGGTAGTGGTTGTGGGCAGCAGTGCTGTAATAAAGACATGATACTGGCTTTAAGCTGTGGCTTTGGAACAATATGACCCCTGAAGAGATGATCTCTGTGTGTGCGTAGGAGGATGGGGGTTGAAGAAAATAAGTGGAATGACAAAGTCTTTCTCCTATGAAGAAACCAAAATCTTGTTTACAACAGAGTTTGACAGGAACAGGAAATTGCTTAATGAATGAATGAATGAATAAATAAATAGTGCAGAGATACAACATATGATAGATTAGTGGCTATTTTAAACGCAAAGGCTTTTCTTCTTCTTTTGTATTTAATGAAGTATTGAATTATTCCACTACTAACTTTTTTTTAATGTAAATGTATTATCTAAAGTCTCTCTGCAGTAATGACATTCATACTAATGGTTACATTACCTATCTTTTGCAATTTACACTTTATATTCATGTTTTTCTTTTAGAAAAGTGTAACTTTTTAAAATTATATTATATGACTTGTAAATACTGTTTAAGCCGGGTTTGTTTTGTGTTCTTTTTGTTTTATCGTTCCCCTCCTCAAAACAGACTCCTTATATGTGCAAACTTACTGGGCCATAAAGTTTCCTTCTGATTGTACTTTAAGTGCAATTCATTTGCAAAATTAAAGAAAACTCAGAGGGAAAAGTGTTTTACAGCATTACGACAAGGATTATTGTTAGTTTCCCTTTTAAATGGGTGGTGGGTTGACGGTTGACGGGATGGGGATGTTTTTAAATGTAAAGCGCTTTGAGTCACATTTCTGTTTAAAAGGCGCTTTATAAATAAAGATTTGATTGATTGAAACTGCTGTCATACCCATGAATCATTTGCTCGGTTCGCTTACAGGGTTAGGTTTAAATTATAATAGTTATAGTACAATGCAACAACTGATCAGCAGGTTATTTCAGTTGTTTATTAATCTGTATGAATCTGAGTTCATGGAGGAGGATCTTTGTATAAAAAGGAGTTTTTATTGGTCACTGTATGAGTTTGCACTTTGTTTTTGGTGTTTTATGTATCTGACTCTATTCTTTACCTTCTTTTTTTGTATTCTTGTTTCCACTTTTTAATCCCATTCTGCCACAGTATGGAGGCCCAAAATGTTCAAAATTGAATAAATATAAATAAGACTTTGAAATAAATACCATTTTCATAAATAAAAGGCACATATATATTATGGCCATCAAATAGTAAAATAAGATGATGTTATTATTAAATATACACATTA
>JAVQJG010182528.1:0-29229 GCA_036024015.1 Craterocephalus amniculus
CCCCCAAGTGCCATCAGATCTATGTCAGTTATCAATGGCATACATTGGTGGAAAGAAGTTTTTGAGCACACATATTATATGAGTGGTACATAGTTCTGGGGCTAAAGTAGGCTATAAACGATATAGTCTAAAATGTCCATGAAATGCCATCAAAATATCAGCAAAAGCAGCAGCATGCTGCTTAGAAACAGAGGCATGTGAGGCACAGAGAGGAATATCCCACTAAAACAGCAGAATATACCACTGAAACGGCGAGAAATGAGAGTTACAGATCGGTACACCCCTCTCTGAAAGCGGCATGTACCACTGTGGGAGCGGTACATGCCGCTAACCGAGCGGTACGTACCAAATGCCACTTTGGGATCTCGGCGTCACTCCAGCATGGAGTTGCTTCCATGTGGTTGGCTGATGAGCTATTTATTATAGCAAATGGTGAGTATGTTTCTAAGACTCACGCCTTGTAGCAGATCAGACTGCGTGGCTGTGAACTGCGGTCAAACTTCATGACAGTTCAGAGAAGTTTACGACATGCCAAAACATGCCAAAAATCCATCCAGCCGTTTCTGACAAATTGTTTATTATTGAAGTGTTAGTCTGGTGTCATTACCTTATTTTAATCGAATAAAGGCAGAAGGTACCATGCCAGCAATTTGGCGCAGTTCTACATCTCTCCTGTTTTTGATACATATTTTGGTTCTCTGTAGTCTGGTTTTAATCCCCTATTTATGTTTGTGCTCACATCACAGCGAAGAGGTGCAACTCACTCCCATAAGAATATGAACTGAACACCCAGACATATTTTACAATCTGAGTGAATCACTCTAGCCCTCATAGTCATCGTTTTATTTGCTTCCTTAAGTAGAACCAAATAAATCGGAACATGACACTGTCATTGTTAACATACTACTCGCCATGTTTGCATGGCGGTTGTTCATTTCGGAGACTGGTTACACCACGGCCCATGAATATACAAGGAGTTTCATACTTTTTCAGTAAGCAGTTCTCTGTTATATTCAGTCACTTTTAAGCTGGACAGAGTTGCGCTACTGGGGTGTGGCCACCTCACACCACCTATTCAGGTGGCAGCTAAGTGTCAGCCATGATGGATGTCTTACCTGCGAGTCAGTGCCTCAGCAAAACGAATATCCTTGACTTGTTTTTGCAGCCATTGGTGAAGAAATGTTTACCTATGCCATCCATCATGCTCTCTTGCCCCTCCTCCTACACCTCCTCCTCGCTGTCTTCTTCCTGCCCTTCCTCTTTTTCGAGTGCATCAAACTCAGCAACTCCCAATAGGCCTATGCATATCAAGTACTATAATCTCATAAGATCATTAGTGGAACTGAATTATAGATTTGCTCTGAATCTCTCTCTCTCTCTTTCTCGCTCTCTCTCTCTCGGTCTTTCCTTTTCAGTGTGGCACAGCTGAATGCCTTCACTCTGATTAATGAGGACACCCAAAGTAATAATACAAATAAAGAATTAAAACGTGGCTGCCTGGCTGTGTAAACATTGCGAGGCACGTCTGAGAGGATGGTCCTGGGGCTTTGACAGCAGGATAAAGACAGAGGAAGAGTAATGAGCTAAAGACACGTTCTCGACATGTTCCCATTACACTTCTCTCCGAGCATGCATGCACGCACATGTGCAAACACACAAATGTACATGCAGAAATATACTGCCCAGTGCAAATACACGAGGTGACACAACTTCCACCTGAACCTAAATGCCAGATATGCACATTTGTAATAGTTGCACTCGTTATTGCAGCTGACGACAAGGTGTGTTAAAGTGTTTTCCATTCCTTGAATTTTCCATCTTTCTTCTACCTTTCATTCGCCTTCCCTTTCCCCCCGGTCTGTCATCTAAGGTTTCATCGAGGATAACAAACACAGGTGTTTTGTGTGTCTTCAAGCATTTGTCAGGCAACAACAATGCTGGCTGTGACAGAGACAAACATCCATTTTAGACAAAAGAGTCCAGAGCAATAAGCTCTGAAAATGACACAATTCACCATTAAGGCCTACAACCAGGACATGTAGTCCCTCTTTTTGTCTCAAGTGAAATTTTTTATTTTACCTAAATATTTGTCAACATTTCCAGTCTTAAATCGGATCCATCTCTCCTCCAGGCGCTGTCCGTAGCAGGACTTGGCTCAGGCTTGACCGAGGCTCTCGTTGTCAATCCGTTCGAAGTGGTTAAAGTCAGTCTCCAGGCCAACAGAGATTCCTTTAAAGAGGTTGACTAAAATAAAACACTGTCTTAACAAGTAAACTGCTGGTACGTTTCTCTTTGACAAGTCCTTTTAAATTCTTTCCACTGCAGCAACCCTCTGCTTTTGCCCAAGCGAGACGCATAATCAAGTCGGACGGCTTTGGACTGAGGGGCCTGAATAAAGGCTTGACATCAACACTGGGACGCCATGGGGTTTTCAACATGATCTACTTTGGCTTTTACTTCAATGTCAAGGATGCTCTTCCTCCCAGTCCGGTAACATTTGCGTTAAAAGTCTGAGGTC
The DNA here is from genome assembly GCA_036024015.1 of Craterocephalus amniculus. NCBI lineage: Eukaryota > Metazoa > Chordata > Actinopteri > Atheriniformes > Atherinidae > Craterocephalus > Craterocephalus amniculus. The sequence continues at coordinate 2,519 of JAVQJG010182528.1, forward strand.
ACCCTCTGACCTGTTTCAGATTTCACCTGAGTGACAGACACACCCCTTCAGCTGTGCTTCAGTGCAACTAACCTCGACTCTTCCAGTCTTTGGCTGAGCTCAGAATGTCTGATGCTCACATGTCCCAGCCACATTGCTAGAGGAGAATAACAAGTATTTAATAGTGTGATTAGTTACACAGGAAGGAGGAAGCAAAAATCAGAGGGGAGCTCCTAAGATCAGCTCCACTAATACCTCGTCTGTTTGCTCTTCATAACATCCTCAAAGTTTCAGATTACACATCCGGCAGTGCCTGATGGCCCAAACAAAAGTTAATTTTGTTTAATGGAAACGTTACCATACGCCTGTTCCACATGTATAAACTGAAGCATTAGATTAACTCCAATGAACTAATTGGAAGCAGACAACAGTACTATTTTCGAGAGGAGGCCAGGCTCTGCTATATTTTCAACATTTTTCCACTGGCACGTGATGTACATTGAACCAAGTGGTCATCCTGCGTGAGTGATAATTATGTGGCCGGATGACTCAAATAGCTCCCCTTTTATATTGCGGGCATTCCTTTTGGGAGCCATCCATCTGAACGTACATCGGAATGATCCTGTTAGTTCCAGTTTGCGAGCGAGCACCGTCATCGAGGCAGCAAAGCATAAATTCTGTCGCTGCTGACAACTTGCAGGCTCCGATGATCGTGGCATTTCTCCAAAGCACTTTTGTCAGCAACATGAGCAATGAGCTTACAACTCAATCATGTCAGTATTCAAATTCAGCCCGCCGAGCCCGGCCGCCCCTTGTATGGATATTTGAATAGTACATAGGACGCAGATAGCACACTGCCATCATTCACAAGTGAATGTGTGAGGATATGTTTGCTGAGGGCTGTTAGGATGTGGGTTGATGGGTGTACTTAGGCCGTGGCAATGCCCCCCCCTCCCCCCTCAACAAGACCCACTATCCCCGCATCCTTTTTGTAAAAAAACAGGACTGGGATTAGCTGTTGATTTACCATGCCTCTCAGGGTGTCCAGCCGCTTGAGAAAGGCCCGGACCAAAGAGGCTGCTGTCATTTGTAAAAATATCCTGGCCAATTAGCTGTCAGAGCTCTCCGAGTCTGGGCTTCTTTAGTACAGTAATACCCCTGTACCGAGTCACAGCCCAATTATCCAAATTGTCCCCATATGCCTTCCCAGTCTGCCTGCATGAACCCTGTTTATAAATCCTGCATCTTGGCACCCCAAAGAACATGTGCTTCTGCTCAGCCAATCAGAGCAGCGCACCGCAGTCAGGAAGCACTAATCTGCCCCCCCGCTACCATAAAATGATCAGGGCTTTCATGGCAGCTTTAAAATCATACGCTCCGGTCGCCTCATGCTCTCCTTCACTTTCACTGATGTACATGTACACATGCCTTCTTTCTATTGGCTCTGTCAGCTCGTTCTGGTTTCTTCTTCTTCTTTATTGATCATTCAGCTGTTGTGGCCGTAAATGTGACGCTCTCATTCTTTCTTAACCTTCGTTGCAGGACCCTGTGTTAGAGTTTCTGAGGAAGTTTACGATTGGCCTGCTGTCTGGGACCATCTCCTCCTGTGTGAATATTCCCTTCGACGTCGCTAAGAGCCGCATCCAAGGCCCCCAGCCGGTGCCGGGAGAGATCAAGTACCGCACCTGCTTCCAGACCATGGCGCTGGTGTACCGCGAAGAGGGGTACGAACAAATCGAGGGGCATCACAAGAGGGTTCTTTGCCACACTGTCACAAGTTGATCGAAGAATGAATGAGCATCTTTGCTTGTTTTGCGAGCACATGTTAGTTTGTTACCTGCCAAACCAGCTGCCAGACAAGCTAGCAGCCTAACTGCACTGGCTAAAAGGGAAGTCCATGAATAGCATGATGCAAAGCTTTTTTCTCATGAATGGAACATAAACAGCGATGGTTCTGGGTTGCACTCCCCACCAGTGTAATCATACATTTCTGCAATCCGTCACTTCTGTACTAACTGTTGACATATCTTCAAGCCTCAGAAAGTGACAGCTCTTAATGGAGGCTTCAAGGAAAGATGTATGTTATGTTAGCAGTTGCCCCAGGCTTTCCACTTTCCCCCCATGCAGCTCCACTACACAAGACCCCGCGAGATGTTTGTACTTATTGGATGTTGTTCGTTTGTAGTTGGGGGTTGCAGCAGGAACAGCACTGAAATGTTGTCGTCGCAGGGGTGCACGAAGTGCGCCCCCTCCGCCACATCCAGTCCCCTTCCCTAACACAACACAGTCCCAGCTAATTAGTGGTCCCCATGGGAGACATCGTTAAGCAGACCCTAACGAGCCGCGCGGCGCTCCACGGGTCAATCTAATCAGACAGAGGGCCAGGGAGGAAGTGGGTCGAGCCTTATTAACGCCGTCAGTGGCTGGGGCAGGGAGCGGGACAGGGAGCACGGGGCTCAGGCAGGCAGCCACTGATCACCTTGAATGCATTAAGGGGGCAGGTACTCGTCAGTGCTGGCCATTAGACCCTGATGGGGTGACAGACAGGAAAGAAACAAGTACATGCACGTTATCTGTGCGTGCGCTGGTTGAAGGGCTCAGGTTTACAATGTACAAAAACATATAAACATGCAGGTCGTTTTCAGAAGGGTATGTAACTTCCAGCGGTAAATGCAAGGCTGGTTTTTCCGAAACGTTTAACCTTTAGCCTGTAAGAATGCACTTAAGATAATTTGCTTTATTTATCATGTATAAATTATTTTCATAAGTTCGTTATGAAGTACAGCAAAAAGTACTTCGTAAATCTTGTCAGTTCTGGTGGATTTGAGGTGCATCAGGTTTATACTTGGGTTTGTGAATGATGAATGAATGTGCTCAAGTTATTTTTGGTCACTGCACACATGGATAAACACAAACATGGGAGAACATGACCAATATTCCAGCAGAAATTCTAAACATTTGCATATGTGTCTGTTGTTGATGTTTTTGTTTTATCGAATGATCTCTTTTTTTATCCTACAGGTACCTGGCACTGTACAAGGGATTGGTTCCCAAGATAATGAGACTTGGACCAGGTAACAGAAAAAGAGAAAAGAAATATTTGTTTTTGTGATGCTGAACTCATCCCGCTGACTCTACACCTTTCACAGGAACTCCTACATTATCTAGCCAGAGCTTCAGAAGGAATAATAGTGGAACATTTAAATTATATTTTTAGCGTCATAAAGACTAGACAAGCACTTAATCTACCCTAGATATATTCATTCAACATTGTAGCAGAGCTGAGTTACCCATCTGGTTGATCAGGCACCTTGTGCTCAAAAGTTAAAGCTCTTCTGGTTTGGAGTCTGGACCTGTGGCTCTTTCTCTTTCTAACTCTAACAAGTTACATTCTTTAAAAAAAATAAAATAAAATACCTGCATTAATTATAGACTTGGAAGCAAAATCCCAACCAATGGTTACATAGTTATTTTTGGCAGCTTCATAATATTGATAACAATAATATTGTTGATACCAGTTTTGATATATGTATAAACTAAATTCGTCTCAGTTGTGGGTTTCCAGGAAATTTTACCTTCTGGGGAATGAAAGCAGAGGAATCTACATTCAGATGCCACGATGCTAAATGACAGCTTTTATTAGGTGAATAGCTCTTCTGTAGAAATGAAGGCTTCATGGTGGCTCTCTTATATCCTGTTACAGGTGGAGCAGTGATGCTGTTGGTCTATGAATATGTGTCTGGATGGCTACAGAGAAACTGGTAATAACGGCAGAAAAAAAGAAAACCTACATCAGTGCCTTGCAGATTGCACTACCTGCTTGACAGACCAGTGACAAAAGAGCTGATCAGTTTATCTTCAGGGTTTTTAACTTGAATGCTTAATACCAAATCAATATTCTAATATTTCTCAAAATACATTTCATCCAGCACTGGAATTAAAGTTTGGGGTTATGTAAAACAGCTTGCATTTCTTTATAAAGTATTTCAAGTCCAGGTGTGTAACATCTACTCATTTATAGCAGATGTGTTGGCATGATTGGAATACATTTGAATTCGACTTGCATTGTATGAAAATAAAAGTTATTCTATTTTTGTGAACTCTGAATGAGGCACTTATATGTGTAGAGCAGATGATGTGGGTCCTTTTCCTCGTCCAACATGTTGTGTTCACCTGGAAAACAAGCCAAACACTGGATTTAAGGAGCCATACACGCGTGATATGACCATGTCCCAGCTTTTTTTAAAAATGGTACTTTGTAACAACGGATGAACATGTTTTAAATTATCTGTGAAGAGTTTGTTTGTTTGTTTGGTACTGCATTAGCAGAGTTTTTTCTTTTCAGTTTTTATCCTACATAAGAGATTGTTTTTCATGTATTTCTCAGCAGTTTTTGTCACTGGTTTGAAGTGGATGGTGTTTTGGATGGAAAAACCATGATGTCGCATTACTCTGTGAACCAATCAGAATTCAGCAAATCTGACGAAGAAGGGATTGACAGTTAAGGGTTTGTTGCCTTCGCCGCCACTGACTAAGTCTCTTCCATCGTCCCAATGAAAGAGACTATTGCTTAAATACTTAATTTTACATGTAAAACAATTTGGTTTTATTGATTTTATTGTTTAAATGATACAAGGCACCAAGACCAGTCATGTTTACATGACCGTCCCTTTATCTGTTTGTGGAAACACTTAAACTCGCACTTAGTTAAGATTAATATGACTTTGAAAGCTAAACATGGTCTCCAGCTGCTTTATTATCCATCCATCTGCAACGCCTATAAAAACAGAAACTGTAAATAAAGAAGCATATTTTAAAAATCTGCCTTTCACACACTCTACAGCTGTGCAGTGATGAATGGCTGTCTCTCTTTGCACAAGTGACAAATTTGACAAATTAAAGGGGAGAGACAAGTTTAAGTGACTCAGTAAGGTGCTGTGACTCAGCTTCAGCCTTTTATGGAATTCCATTGATCAAACTGTGAGTGCCTTCCCTGTGGATAAAGGCGCCGTTATTTGGAAGGAGACCACCTCCTACACGATGTAAACGATTAATGCTTTAATAGGATAAAAGTGATTACTGAGAAGAACTGCAGAACAATGATCTGCAGGCAAATTCATGCATATTTGTGTGGTTTTACACTGCAGTGTCCAAAAGGAGCATTTTTTATATACATTTGTTGTATACTGGGAAATATACAGGGAAATACTCCATCCATAAGTTCTACAAATCGTGTCTGCAGACAATTAAACCAGCTGGTGAATGCCTAGGTCACTCCGATCATACCGGTCTTTCACGTACTAGCACAGATTATCTCCACATGGGAGACAAGTGGAGTCGACCCATCCCATCAAGTAGTTTAGGTTTCCCTTTAATTTGACCATTTTATTTCTGTACATCTTTGTGGTCTCAAATACATGTTTTGATCACTTTTTGGCACCAAATAAAATTACTGCAATGTGCGTAAAAAGAATTAAACTGAATGAGTCAAATTTAAACCCTCATTTCTCAAACTTTTATAAAAAAAATTTAAAAAGCTGTGTTTATTTGAAATTTTAAATCTCACTTTCAAAAAGTTTTTAAAACCTTTTGGCTTGTATTGAAAAAGAATGATAAAGGGAAAAAAGAAAAGCGGTCTTGCTGGTGTGTGTGCGTCTATCTGTTGGAGGTGGGCTACACTCCTCCTGCTCCAGTAAAAGTAGGCTTGTGTGGTCACGTGTTTGTCTTCATTGGAAATGTTGCAGCTTGGCGCTGATATGAGCATATCGACTTCCTTCTGTTTACCGCACCATCTCCCCCTTTTACCCCCCCCTCCCTCCATCAAGTGTCAGTCTTTTCTCTACCTGTGGCGAGTGCTGGGAACCTGAGTATAGCTTCAGTGCGAGCAAAAAAAACAAACTGAAGAAATTCAAATGTGGCTGCACACGTTCCCTCCCTTTTCCAGCCTATCTCTTCCACAAATATGCAAACACACACACTCACACACACACCTGTTGCACAGCCCTAGGCGCAGTGGCTGCTCTCTAAGACAATCATCTTAACCTCATCTGGTAGCAGCTCATACTGAGCCACGTTGGCATTTGACAACCACCCCTAATGTGGGAGTTTCTCTGTGCCAAAATGGAACTGCTCCTGGGTTTTTTTGCCCGGAGGCCCTTGGTGACAGACTAACAACTGCAGCTTGCAGACTGATGGAATTGTTAGTGCTTAACCTGTGCTTTTTGTAATGGAGGTGTTTGTTTCAGACCTGACAGTTTGTAGCGTGGGCCTGTGTTGCTCGTAGCCAAGCAACACAGCCGCCCTTCACCTGAATTCCCTACACACCTTACCGATCGTAAATCAGCAGCAGCCAAAAAAAAGTGTTTTTTTCACACCGTTTCTGTGGATTTTCCTCATCTTTCTCTTCAATATTTCACCTCCACTTTGACAAGCTCGCAATCTAGGCATGGCTCTCCCTGTCCCTCCAGATGCAAATGGGGTTAAAGATTAATGCGCATTAAAATGCCCACAATTTACTCGATATATTAAAAAGCACTGAGCCGTTCAAGCGTCCAGAAAGGCTCGGCAGAAGACACGTTTTGAACTTCAAACCTGAATTTCTTTCGTCTTCTTAAGAGGTTTTGCTCACCTGCCTGCTGAACGTAGTTGTTTTAAGAAATTAAGAAAACACTCTGGCTGTCGTCAGCTTCTTTTAAAAATGTCCATTGAGCAGAAACACGCATGCAGTCCTGCATTCAGCCAGTGTCAACATTCTCTGCTCTGTGTTACTCTGCATATGGCTGTCTTGTTTCTGATTGCATGTGGAGAAGTAAAGATAACCATATGACACTGAAGTCAGACTCAGCATAATTAATTATAAACATGTGTCTGCCCCTATTTTTAAAACTATGCCTTTTAGACGATAAATCTGACCAACATTAGAGCGCAAGAGCAGGAATTATCTGACTTTCGTGAAGCTCTCTCTTTTCTAGAAAATGCTTTATTCCTGTTTTTTAATCACTAGTGCCAGTTGAGAGGGTCTGATGTTAGCGCATGACTCAGAGGAGACTAACAAGGCTGTATGGTTCTTGTAGCACAGTTGAAAGGAAAAGTTGTTTGGCCTTGTTGTGTGTAGGCCTAGGTAAAAAACTGCATGTAAAGACTCTTTCATGCCACTCGGAGAGTTAATTATGATTTGCTGTTCATGATGGATGGCGGATGGTAAAAGGGGTGGCCATGATGGCTGGCTAGTACAGCCAGTGTATGATCATCACGTCCTGTGATGTGGTTCACATACGGTCAAAGAAACACCACGATCCCTGAGCAACGGTCCGTGACCACTGGATGCGGGGAAGAGTGCTTTCCAAGTCAAATCAGCTCCTCCATGGGGAGGACTGTTGACACTGTCACACGGAAGGGACTGTTTATGCTGCAGCGCCGAACAGATAGAAACATGGAGCCGTAGCTAAATCAACCAGCGGCAATGTGAAAGAGCAGGTGAGCGGCTTTATCAAGTGATCAATCTACACCTCCGTGCTGCTTGTTTAAATCCCAGGTTTCCAAAGCAGGGCCAGACCAGGCTTGCCTGACTCGCCGGATGATTTATGACTTCACACATTTCTCCTTTTAAAACTTACAGAAAGTATTTTTTACATCATTTTTGCAAATTTGTCAGCTGTCTTGCTTTCCTTTTTGAGTTGGCCCCAACAAGCCCCAAACGGCCCCCTGAGGTGGCTGCTGAAGGTTTTCTTTCGGGTCACATGTCTGATGACCTCGGAGGCTGATGAGCCGCTTTGTGGCTCTTTGAATGAACACTGGCTCCACCTCGCTCCGGTCCGAGAGGCTTCGGCACACATTGTGTTCACCCGACCAGCGCTTTGATTTACGGTTTATTCCACTAAACCCAATTTAAAAATGATGTACATTTAAATTATTTTAATTGATCTAAAATTCTAATAAGATACATATATTTTTATTTACAAAAGGGAGACGGTAGCTTTATCTGCTAAAGCAAAAATAAATCTGACTTATTTAAGACAAATAATATCTAACAAAAATATGTCAACTTTTCAATATGAATAATTCTAAAAATATACTTGAATTTCTTTATACTCCATATTTTTTTTATCATTCAGCTGAACTACGGATATAATTTATCTCAAGACTTTAGAACAGCTCATATTAAATGTAACGAGGTGAGAACATGCTCCGATCTGCGCTACTTTAATGGCCAGAAGATTTTCAGAAGTACGTCTGCTTTATGTGGTGGCAAACAGTGTGTGCACAGAGCAATTCTGATGGACTTTCCTAATGATGCATGACGTATGGAAATTGAAAATACAGGCTGTGAGAGCACGAACACTTTTTTTTTCTTATGAAAAACAGTTCCCCATTCATGTAAAACAAGGCATAAGGGTATACAATCCTGAATTCGGCATAGCTCGTAGCCAAGGGTGACAGAATTTTAAAAAATTTTAAGCTGTGTTGGTGCGTATGTCGTCATTACGGTGAATTCCTCAAACAACCAGCAAACTCTACGGAGGTCAGTAACAGCCAAACAATTTAATAAGATACATTCAATTTCATTGTGCAACACTTGTCAATTGTTAATGCTCTAGACTCCAACATAAGACCAAATGCCAATTATTTTCCAAATGTGCGAGGAGATTTCCATGCGTTCTGTAAGGCTAATTGCACTTCATTCAACGCACCTCAATGTAATAAATAAACTTCTCCGTGGAGCTCTTGCATAGGCTACATTTTTAGAAGAGTGGAAAAGCAATGCTCCATCTTTATCAAATCTTAAACAACAAAAAGCATACAAACATTTAAAAAAAAAAAACTATATCAATTAAAAAGCACCCTGAAACGCTCATGCAAAGTGTTTTCCCTTTTCTTTTATAGCAGATTCATGAAGTTATACATTACCCCACTTTGCCCATAGACATTTGCGGAAGTGTGCAGTAAAGAATCTGAGAGGAATTATGTTGATGGATGGAGGAGCAGTCACACCTCAGTCCTTCAGAACACCTGTCCTGCAAGTTCGTTTAGACAACAAGTTTGTTGTATGGACTGTTCCTCCTTGTGTCTTTGGTCGTAGCTGGGAGGGGGGTGGGGGGGTGGGGGGTGTGTTTCATGCTCAACAGCGCAAATTTGGGTCCCAGGGCCCCGAGTCCTTCATAGAAAGATGGCAGTGGAAGTCAAAGGAAGCCACGCGGGGACGGACTTGGAGTCTCCTGTCTTGTCTATCTCTGGCTCTGACGCCACCCCCCCACTCCCCCCCAATTCTTCCACCATCGGTCAGTGGAGCTGAAGTCACAGCGCCGTGGCAGCGACCGGGTGGATGGCGTCACGGTTGGATGTCATGCTCTTGAAGGCCAAAGGAGTGGCGATGTCACAGCTGTGGGGAGATAGAGCATTGCCACTGGCCGGCTGCCATGTGGCTCCGGTCACATAGGCCGACGTGGTGGCGCTGTACCCCATGTAGGGTGACACTGGGGTGGGAGGGTGGTAAGGAGGGATGCTGGGTGCTGTGACATAGCTGTTCACTGTGGGCAATCCACTCGGCGTCTGAGAACAAAAAGAGGTGAAAAGATTTTAATATTTATAATTATAATATTTTCATAGTTTCATTTTTTACTGAGTCAATGGAGCATGCATCATCTGCAGCAGATATCTACTTTCTAAAGTTTTCAGAGTAAAGTAGATTTCAAAGATTTCATAAAAATACACAATCGCATCAGACACACTCTCTCTCTCTCTCTCTCTCTCTCTCTCTCTCTCTGTCTCTCTCTCACACATACATACACACACACAGACACACACACAAGCAGCTGTAGAGATAAGTAAAAGTAATATAAGTTCAATTATAAACAGAGGACTTAATTCTAACTTCACAGCCACCACATAAAAACCCATTTTCCCGATTTTGATGAAAGTATGAGTGATCAATTTTATGCTCTCATGCTGCTGGAACATATTAAATGAAGATAAAAACCATGCATGCATGGTCGCTCGTCAGCGTATGGGCCTGTTTTCCACTCAGACGTGGACGTTCCTCCGGCGGCATTGATATACTATGCCGGCCGATGGAAGACAGGCTTGTTGGGGGCACCACAAAACAGATGTCCTGATAGATTGAGAGTGAAAAGGCAGGAAGAGGGAAATATGATAGAGAATGAGACAAGCGGAGAGTTCAGGCTATGAATGAGCTTCGCCTCTCTGGCACAGTGACAGAATTTAACTTGAGGAATTCACTGAAGCATTTGGTCCAGGGAAGCAGAGGTTCTGTTCATGGGTGGTCTACAACTATTGCAAATTATTTCTACAACTTGGTCATTTTCTCTTGCTTAGATTTTTAGTAAACTCCTGATTGCAGCGAATGTTTCTTTAAAATAAATATATATAAATATGCAAACTAAAGTGAGATTAGTTGTGATTCTGATGCATGGAGTAAAATTTTCTTTTGTATTTTTCTGTGCAGATGTTTGACTGTGGGTCTGTGGTGGATGACTGTCTTCTTTGCTTAAGGACAGACTACAGAATCACTTTCTTTTAAACAAGATGATCATCCACAAAGGAGAAGCCATATCGAACACTTACATGACCTGTGTATACACACAGCTGCATACACACATACATTACATTTGCCATGTAAACTTTCTTTCAGTCTAATGTGATCCACTACTGCAAAACGCCTCAGAAATGACCTCACAATGTAGTCAACACCAGTCTGACACAAAGTCAACAAAATTAAAAAAGGTTTATTTAGGGTGGATTTATGGCACAGCTCCTGTTCAGACTGGATCATTTGTTTGGTATTCCTGATTTTTTTCCCCCCTTTCTTTTTCTGTCCACACAGGAGCACTAAACATTTTCTATGGGATATTTTTATAGGTCAGTAGTCCATGGATTAGAAAAAATGAATAAACTATTTTATGATAAATTCAAATCATAATATTTAGGTAACATAGCAAATTTTGTATACATTTTTAAATAACTTTAAATAAATTTAAACCAATTGTTTAAATCAATTTTAATATTATTAACTATACTGGGAAATAAAAGTCGGAGTGCAGTCTTTTTTGCGATATGGTTTCATCGTTATCGGGAAATTAACGGATCAGCTCCGAGCCGCCGCAGGAACTTAACACGTGACTTAACCTTAAACCTTTTCTAATGATGCTCCTCTTCCTACAGAGAAAAATCTGGGAGTCCTCTGGGAGCATCTACCCACTCTGTACTCGGATCTGCAGGCTCCATTTTTCCACCTGCATTCTTTGGCCTTACAGAGAATTAGCATACGGTATTTATTAGATTTAGGCCTGTTGATAGGCTATTTGACCAAAAATAGGCCTATATAATATAGCCTACATGACAAAAGATAGTACAAAGTATCGATATATCCTTACACTGGCAGTCCACTTTAAGGGAAAATTAGACCTGAATGTTTGCTTTGAAATTTGAAAGTCAGTTCCCTTTTGAAAACGTCTGAGTGGTCCATGTTTGAACACGACCCTTTCATTTCGTGACACAAACACAACTTGGAGGACTAGTCTATTTAACTCTTTAGCAGGCTTTAGTGACTGCCCGTATAAAACCTTATTGATAAACAATGGCACGGTTAGGCACAGTCCCAACTTCACCATTCTTTGTTTTAAATGCAATAAACCCCGTAATTTATTGTTGTTATTTTCTGCGTTTAATGGCTTGCTTCTGTTTTTCTAAAGTTGCTTTGCTAACCGCTTAGACAGTTAGTGTCTAAATTCGACAGCATCGAGCCTGTTTTTTAGAAGAAAGAGAGAGAGAGAAAAAACTAAGTCTGAAAAAAATTCCCCCTGTAATAAACTGGCTAAATAAATCATGTGTCATGGAAACGTTTCGACAATTGCGCGCTCTGTCGAAGTCAGAAAAAAATAAATGAGTACACAATCATGCGCGCATGTCCAGCCATCATCACAACACTCTATTTGTTGCCTGATCTGGAAAAAAAGAGAAAATTAATCCTGTTAAGACTTATTTGTGGCAAGCACTAATACGAGTTTAGAAGAGAAAGATTGTGCGAAAACGGTCCAAAACAAGTTCGCACCTACTAAATTTGAGCTTAATCATTGGGATAGTTAGAAACGAGAAAAAATAGCCATCTGAAGTTATTTGTTTTAAGCATTTCCAGATATAGGCTTTTCACTGACTTTTAACAAAATAATTATCTCGACAGTTTATGCCAACACTACTATCTTTTTTGTTTTGGATAAAAAGATATCCTGTTTACTATTTTGACGCAATGGTGGTTGTTTGTTGTTTTTCCAAAGTTTACAGGCTCAACCCTTAACTGCAGCAACGAAACCATCCCATTGAAATTCAATGTGCTTAAATATTTTACCCGAATATAGAAAATCGAAAACTTTCTCTTTCTTTCTCTTTCTTTCTTTCTTTCTTTCTTTTTCTTTTAGTCAGTCTGACCTAAAAAGTTACTATGTAGTATTCTAAATCCTTTCAATTCAGTTATTTCCACAACAAAAAAATCTCAAATCTTTGGTAATTACTAACTGATTGTAACAGTTCTGAAAACAATATGTTTTCCCATTGCTTCACAGTGAGAACATTCCTGGTTCAAACCCCATTAGGGGCTTAAGTCTTGAGTTGGCATGTCCTGCCTGTCCATGCATGACCTACAGTTTCCGCAGATCTTTATAACTCCATCTAAGGTAGGCCACTTTAGCTATCACTTCATAGATTTATGCTGTAATACTTTTTTTTGCATCATCTTACTGAAATAAGCAATCCTGTCCTCAAAAGGAGATTGTTGAGGTAGCTATATGGCACCTTCATAGATCCATAAACTTCCCATTCCATGTGCACTAGGCACCTAAATTCCATCACAGAGACCTTAATGGATTGTTTTGTGCAACAATCCGGATGGTCCCACTTTTCTATAGAGTGAAGGGTGCAGTATCCATAGTTTGAAAATGGGAAATGGTTGTTCAGATCCTAGGAAAGTTTTCCACTTCATTTAAGTCAACCTAATTTGGAACAGGTCCAGAAAACCCATCATTTACATGCATACTTTGCATGGCAGACTTTTATTTTGCAATTTTACAGAGACAAACTGTATTTACTGGTTTTTAGAAGTGTTGTTGGGTGTTTGCAGTAATTTCATTAAAGGAATCATGTTAGCTCTAAATGCAGTACCACTTGAAGGCCAAGAGCTCATGGCCGTTACTGGGTCAGCATTATACCTTGTTTACTCAGATTTCTCAGGATTATTATAATAATTGGCAAAAGGTCAAGCATGGTTGGATATTTTTAAAATAAGATCATCCAAGAGAGATTGAATCTTTCATCGAAAGGAAAAGGTCTATTAAGGTCTGAAATATTGCAAAGTTCTTAAAAAGAAGAGGTGACGTAATTAAAAGTATTATAAATGCCCCCAGCCCTTGCTTATTAAAGGCTCTGCTGGTATTAAATTCAAGAAACATATTTCTCACAATGAAAACATCTTAGTTTCAGTCTTTGATTTCCTGTTCTTGGACTATTTTCCCATTAAATTGGGGTTTAGCAAATGATTTCATTTGGTTTTTGTTCATATTTTACTAAACATTTTGGGGAAATAGAGTTGTAAAATAAAGATTGAACAAGTATTTAAAAGCACTGGAAGACAAGATAGCCACACACATAATTATACATTTACTTCCTGTACAAAGTTAATGATGCCCAGAAGCAGCATTAAATTGCATTCCAGATTGCCCGCTGATACTCTTGTATGAGCAAAAGGCATGTATGCCTCAAAGAAAATTCGGCCATGGCTGCTTAGACCAAAATTAAAAAGAATAATCCAAGGCAACAAGGAATGATGCAGAAAAAACAACCCATGCAGCCACAGATATATTGAAATAGGTTTTATTTGGTATATTCCACACAATGGACAAAATTTAGCATTGCCTTATGGCCAAGAATAGAGAACATCCATTTGGTTACAGCTTATACAAGGCACAAAGGTGTTTCCTGATTATGAAAAAACGAAAGGAAAAACAAACGCAATCAAAAGCCTATTTTCTGCAGTATTTTATGATAATCAGATTTGTGAACTGATCCATGTAATATTACAACTGACAGGCACGCACACAGTTTTACTCTCACTAGCTTGAACAAACACACACAAGCGGACGCACAGTTCAAACTGACATTTTCTGAATGTTAATAATATGTTTCTTGCTCCACCCAACCTGGAAGAGATGAAGAGAGAGGCAGAGAAAGAAAGAGAGAAAGTGTCAGAGAGCAAAATGACAGGCGAGCTGTTTTCATAATATCCTTTTGTATCGTTCTATTTGTATTCATCTCGTTGCCATTGTCTCTGCACATTTCCAAATGAATCCCCTCATAACTCGGAGACTGATCAGCAGCCCGTAACACACAGATTAACAGAAATGATTAACTGTCATGATAGATTGTGTTTGTCCCCCCATGTCTTGCTCCTCATCGGCTCATACACTGTGGCAGTGAGCAGATTTTGAGCCATTGTAGGGTGTCCCTATCATATGTTTGATCATTGGGGCATATCTTAAGAGTCTTCATCAGCTTTCTTTCATTTCCTCCTCTAACCATTTGCCACCGACTCTTTTGGTGTGATCAGGTAACGCTCTATTTCCTGGTTGTCATCTGCCATATATTCTGTATGTGTTCTCACAGGCAGAGAGCACCAACAGTTCTCCCTCCTGCATATTAAATCAACCAAGCCCCACAGTCTAACATGAATAGTTTGGAAAGCATAAGCTATCGATTCATGTTCACAGATGACATTTTTACCCAAAATGACAATAGGGTCACATTTCAAGGCTTTAATAAGACCGTCACCCATCTGTAACGTCAGCGAGCATCTGTCTCACTTGTCTTTTGGGTGTAATGTGAGATATCATCAATTATTTTTTCCTGCCAATTCAGCATTTTAAGAGAGATGAGTCTGATTGCTTGTTCAGCATATCTGGAGGAATGATCAAATATTTTTCATCTCCGCCTCTTCTTGTCCCCAAACACAACAAACTACTGCCAACACTACTCTCACAACAACGTTTTCTCGTCCCCACAAATGAACGACAAAGGTGAGATTATAATAACACTTGTATGCACAGTTTCTGTTCTGAAGAGTTGGTCCTCTTGGACAAGGTCCTTGTGGTGTTACTTTTTTACACACACTTTTTGTCATTGTTGATTTTAATTGGGTGTATTAAGAAAAAAAAGGACAAAGCAATCAAATACCACATAGAATTATCTTTTTCTGCTGATTCCCACTACTTTGGCTAAATGCACAAAACTGGACACTTGAGACAGATGTCATACTGACATACATCCCATTAAAAGCTATGCATCTGACAAATGGATAGATTTCTGTTATGTGACTATTTTATGCATAAAATGAGATCAGTTTGATGATGGTTGAAGAAGACTGAGCATAATTCTCTTTTCTAAAAACGTCTTCCTGCCTTTTCTAAATTGGTCAGACTTGATTTCGTCAGCTATGTTAACCCTGAGATGCAGCTGTCTACTACAATGTTGCCTCAAACATTGATTAAAATCTGGTGCACACATAGCAATTGGCCCGAGAATCAAATCAAATTAGGTTCAGTTGTCGTGCGAATGTATGAATTTGACTATTGGACATTTTCTTGTTTATAAGCTGTGATTTTATGCTCCTTTTATTGAATGAAATTCCCAAGCAAAGTGGCAGACAGCAGTACATTTACATGCTGTTTTGTCAGAAATCAAACCTGGAAGACAAAGAGTAATCAGTCATGTGTTGCAGAGGCAGCAGCTCTGAAAAGTGGAGAATTGCTCGTTATTGACTGGCTTGCACTCTACTGGGTGCCTGATGGTTTTCAGATGCTTCATAAAAGGAGTTATATGCAAAGTTTCTTTTGTGTTTATTCCCTAGGATTAATAATAACTTTAAGATGAAAATCATTAAAATTCTTGTAATACAATGCTTGTAAAATTAAACTCAAATCTGGCAAGAGTCAAGAAAATGACTTGTTTCGCGGTATATACATAAGACTTTAATCAGACAGCTGCAGTCATTGTTAAAAGTGCTCGCTTTCTTTGAACATCACACCTATATAAAAGCAAACAATAATCATCTATAATTACAGTTTCATCTCAAAGCAATTCGTGACTCTGAGAACGAATAGATATGATGTTGCATTGATCTGTACAAACCATGAAGCAAAGAGACGTAAACAAAATACAAATTATTAACCTTTGCATGATTGATGGGTGTTTTTATGTATCACAAACAAATCATAGCATGCTATTTTTAAAGGCGTTTCATGTATCATATCTATTCGTTCTCAGATTTTTATGTACCATTTCACGCTGTCACCATAAATTAAAAAATTGAAGATGATACTTGGTAGTGACTCAGGTGGGAAAAGCTGTCATCTGATTACAAGCTTGCTGCCTGTCATAACATGTGGTGTTTGGTTAAAATTTTTACAATTAACTTGTTATGAAAGTAAAGGGATAGGGAACGGGGTAATTGAAAAGAAAATGAAACCCACTTGAA
This sequence comes from Craterocephalus amniculus, assembly GCA_036024015.1. Classification (NCBI taxonomy): domain Eukaryota; kingdom Metazoa; phylum Chordata; class Actinopteri; order Atheriniformes; family Atherinidae; genus Craterocephalus; species Craterocephalus amniculus. The sequence goes on from JAVQJG010182528.1 coordinate 19,032, forward strand.
GCCGGATCATTAGCCTCAAAACTTCCACCTGCATTTTCTTTCTTTTAAAATTAAAGCTTGTTTTTTTCTTGTTTTTTTTTTTTTTTAAATCAAATTAAAGTGCAGTTCTCTACATAACCATCATTAAAATAGTTTGTGGCTTCACACCACATCTGCAGAGCAGAGCTGTGACAGTATGAATCACCAATGTGCTTGGAGCAATTCACAGATTTCTATTTTTTAAGGTGTTTACTTTTTAACAAGGAAAGTTACGAAGGCTATGAAGTGTACCCGGGATGGGAGAAAAGCCTTGACGAAAAATGGCACACGTGTCTCTCAAGATAAGGGAGCCGACCCCTTTACTTTGCAATCAGTTGACATTTTGTCTTCCAGCTTATGAACAAGACAAAGAATTTCAAAACCTTTAGATCTTAGTTTCTCTTAATATCTGCTTACCTCCTGGGGATATCCGCAGAATGAATTTACGGACCTCATCATAGATGAAGATGAGCAGACTGTACGGGAAGGCACAGAACCACCACCCGATCCTAAAAGGAGGAGAGAAAGAGGAGGATGGACAGAGTGAAGAGATACAGGCATCGTGCAAATTGTTAAATTCATAGCTGTCAGTTCTGAATATCATGGCTAACAACGGGGTGTTTAAGAAGATCGGAGACTTCATTTAAAGTTGAGAGTGACAGGCTAATGGCAACCTCATGAGTTTTGATGGGGTTTTTTTCAGTTCAGTAGTGACATGTTTATATAGTGCGTACTTCAAGGGGTACATGCGCAAAGCCACATCCATCCCAGGGCAGTAGGAGAGGAAGGCAGCCAGAGCTGTCTCAACAAACAGGCCAAAGATCAGGATTCTGTTCCTGTTGAGCAAAAACAACGAATATATCAGAGAAAATATCATATTTTCTAAAGGTACAAGGAGTAAAATCCTAATAAATAAATTGGAATTGGATAAAGATTGAGATGTAACCTGAATATTTCTGCTAATGCTCCATCCACTTACCTCATGCCTTGCTGAAAGAGAGAGTTCCTCCTGGTCTTGCAGATGATAACATCGGCCCACTGGACCACCACGATGCTGGCGAAGAAGGATGTGTGGCAGGTGAATTCCACGATCTTTCTCTGTTCATACGTCTGCAGGGTTCAAACACACATTGGGTCCACTTTAGTATGGCAATACTCAAAATGAGTGTGCCCAAAGGAACCTGTCCCACGCTCCTTACCCACTGCTGTCCATAGCTGTCCTCCAGGTCGTTGAGGTTACGGTCATCCCATTCGATGCGGATTCCCACCAGGTCTCGTGGCAAGAAGCCGTTTTCAGCCAAAATCACAAAGTAGGTGAAAAAACCTGCCAGAGCCTGGATCATACCTGGGGGAAAACACAGAGTGCTGTTCTTTACGCGTCTGTGACTCTCTGTTTGTTTTGTAGCTGTAATTAAACTTTTCCTGAAAGTGCTGCACAAGCCTGTACCTGTACAGAAAATAAAGATACATTTTCATGTCTTTGAATATGAGTTTTCTGTCCGTTAAATGTTGCAAAATGAGTCGATTTGCTTGCATAATTACCTTATCACAATTATTTGACCTGAACACGATTTTCCTTAAATAGACAAACACACAGCTGAATGGAATTCTCAGAAATGAAATATTTCCATCCTTTTTCTTCTTATATGGTTTTGTGTCAGTGTTTACATTCAGATGTTAACATCTCAATGACTTTCAGTGACATTTACATCATAAATTTAGTTACAAAGTCAAACAGGGCAGCATTTTTGACGGTACAGTCTGGTTTTACACAGAATTAAAAAGGATAAGGGCGACGACTATGTCAGCCATTTGTCAGATTTGAGGCAGAAAAGTAGTGGTATGAACGGACACAACTGATCTAGAGTTAACAGTGGCATCAAGTAAGCATGAATAGCAGTTGGGTCTCAGACCCAAAACATATCCTTTACGCTGAAAATCAGTTATTACCTTCTGGTAAGTTTTAAAATGCAATGTAAACTGCTTTTTAAAAAAAATTTCCCAGCATTTCTATAAAAATTGTGAATAATTTTAAATAGTGGGGCTGCATGATGCTGTGGTGGTTTGCACAGCAAGACGATCACTGGTTTGAGCCTCGGGCTCTTTAGAGTCTGAGCTTAGGTGGGGTTTGAAATAGTGGCCTTTGTGTGTGGAGCTCTCATGTTCTCCTTGTGGATGCGTGGGTTCGCTCCCGGTATTCCAGCTTCCTCCCACTGTCCAAAGACATGTGAGACAGTTCACCATATATAATATGAATTCTATAAATTCTACCTAGGAGTGAGTGTGTGTGTGAATGGTTGTCTCTCTCTGTGTTGGCCCACTGATGGACTGGTGACCTGTCCAGGGGGATAATTGCTGGGGTAGGCCCCATGTGACTCTGAATTGGATTAAGCGGAACAGAAAATGAATGAATTAGTGTCTTATGGCCACGTGGATTGTGTCATCTCTCCTTTTAGGTCATAAAGTTCCTGCAGTAGCATCATGGTTTATTCTTTATTTCTTGATATTTCTTGAATTTATTTTATCCTAAAGTTATAATTTCAGAATTTATTTACAATTTTCGATGTGTAGCTGCATGTAGGTTGCAGTAGTTTACCATCATATTGTCTACTTATTGAAAAATTCCCTCTAGTGGACAATTAAATGTATCGTATTTTTCTGGATTCATTTGTATCCTGTTTCATATTGCACAGTATCATATTATATATAATTTTTTATCATATAGGATCATATCATATTGTATTATATCTTATTACATTGTATCTTACAATAATTTGTATGTGGGGGTTGGGAATAGAACCACTTCTTAACAGGAATTGTCTGAAATAAACCTGATGTCAGGTCCCCAATGAGAATAAATAATGTCTAAATAAAGAGTTTTTATTCTCTTATACAGCAGATACTTAAATGTACCCATTAACAGGTCATGGTGAAGACCCGTCTCAGTCTTAGAACTTCACACATATAGCATGCAATTTTCCAAATAAAGACCACCCCTCTGTGAGGACTGAAATTAACCTAAGTCACTAATGATATCCTTAAAATGATCCCTGTGGAGACAAAAACTAAAATTTTCATTCTAACTTTTTAAAATACCTTTTTTAAAGAAAAGAATTTTTTTTTGTTTGTTTTTTCGTTTACATTTTCTGGGATCACAACAAAAAACTGATTAGAATCGACCAAAAAATCTGAAATGATCATATTTGAACAATTCCCAAACCTATTTGTCTTATGATTACTCATCAAACTGAATACCACAGCACCTTATGCCCAAGTTGCCGATAGAAAACGTTTGCTTCTGACTTTAAACATGCATATCGTATATCATAGCTGCTTTGCACTTAGACGGTTTGTCTGTGTCTGAGTTAAACTTGTTTACATTATTTCATAAAAAGAATAAATGAATAAAATATACAGTTTACACAGCGCAAGCAGAAAAGGGAACAGGGATTACACAAACCTTTGACTAATGCTGGTTTTGCAAACCATGGTATAGTTCGGTTTGATGCAGTACGGCTCTATGCGGGCATCAACATCTCTACACCAGCACACAAACAGACACACACTTCCTTATTCAGTGAAATCATTTACAAACCTGTCACACAATCCACGTTTTTAATCACACGTCGTCTCTGCGCATGCTTCATGTACTGTTTTCGTGATTCATTTTTAATAAGTGGGTTTATTAACCATGAGTATGGATTCACAGATTAATCTTTGTTTCTTGGCTGACTGCTCTGCAGTGCTTACTTTGCATGATCACTTCCAAAAGATACTGAAACCTTTCTCCTCTAAAAGCCTGTCATGAAGCAACAGTGCAGTAACTACTCCACTCCTCACTTATGAGTCGCTTTGGATAAAAGCATCTGCTCAATCAATTTAATGTAATAAACACCCACTCAGCAAAGTTGTGTGTCTCGTCTGTGCTGCACCTTCATACATGCTGCAGTGTTAGGTGGCAGATCCAGCTCACACTGAGGGGATAACGTCTCATGAAAAGACAAAGCGTAGAAGAGCCGAAGCAAATCAAACCCAGGCTGTACTTCACCCTGTTATGAAATAACACCAAAACAGAATTATCTGTATCCTTAGAAAGTAATACACCCTTTATACAACAGTTTTTTTTTTAAATGAATAGCTCCAGACAGATTTTATGCAGGCAAATACATTTTTCTCAAACATTTTCAGCATGACAGACGTCATAAATCCTCACATATAACAAACCACCGCGATGTCTAATCGAAGACTGAGACGATGCATATTAATCCATGCTCATTATGTTGGTAAATTAAAACCAGAAGGCTTTTTGATCGCTCCACATGCATCAGGTGCCTCTGAACCTGAAATGTCAGAACACTGGTTTATAAATGTGATTTGTTGCGTCTTGGAAAATGTCTGCCCCCTCTTTAATGTGAACTGATATGCATTGCCGGCTGTTTTGGAGGATGTTCAGTTTTAAATGAAGCCCTGTCATATTCTGCCCTATTTAACAGCTTATGAAATTGGGCCAGCCTTTGATCTCTCACTATTCCCAAACCATATAAAACCAGAGATAAAAAAGCAAGTATTAAAAGTGAGGCTCTAAACCTCTGAAACATTACCAAGATTAAACAGTGGTAATAGTTGAGCTCGGTGCTCGCAATTCCCTGTAAATGTCAAGACAATTGTAAGAAAATTGTGGGATTGTCTGCTCACCCCTGAGTCTTTTTATTCCTGAACTCTGCTCCACCAAAACACTTACAGCAACGGCGAGAAATGCTGAAATTCTGATAAATGTCAAATTTTAAGTATTTTTTTTTATGTCTGAGATGTTTATTATCAACATAAAGTCGGTGTAAGAGGCCTGTCACAGCCTTTCAAGTTTAAGAGATGTGGCGCAGATGCACAGACGGGTTACGAGACACGAGAGGCCATACCTATCTGCCCATATGCCATGCTGATGAGTCGTTCGTTGACCAGCTTGTCCGTCCTGGGGTTTCTCGGTTGTCGTTTCATGATGTCGCTCTCCGCCGTCTCATAAGCCAATGAAATGGCTGGAACCTGGAAGAAGTGGCAGAAAGAAAAGGAGGGTGAGCATATTTTAAGCACCCTGAAGAATAAATTTGGAGGAGAGCAAAGTACAAAGTCACACTGACAGGGCCGTGCACGTGGTAGACTCGACTTATCACTATTCATCATTCACAGAGCGGAGGGAGAACGGACACAAAAAGGGACAAGTGAGGAGGAAAAAGAGTGATGACGGTGACAGAGAGGGAAGACGGGGGAAGAAGAGAGTGAATTTCAAAGTGTTCATAAAACACGGAAGGTAGAAAGGTCCCCGTAATAAAGATCTTATATTGGCTGGTTTTACCAGGTAAGCAACAGAGCAATATGTCTGACTTAGGGAATAGAATCTCTGGGACTTAGGTGGGGTTTAAGGGAGGGACTTGGCACCGCTTGAAATTGAGCACATCCTCTGTAGTCTGCAAATCCAGTTTGTTTTGGTGTTACACTCTTCTGACCCGCAGCAGCGGAGGAAGATGAGGAGAGAGGAAGGAACGAGAAAACAGTATGTCTGACATTGATTTTTCTCTTTGTGTATACTTCTGAAAGTATAAAAAAACCTCCCTTTTGAGACCTTCTTCAGCATGCCACAGATGATAAACTTTTTTTTAATTTCCTCAGCCAGACGGGTCCCCCCACCCCCCACCCCCCCACACACACACATGCTTACTAAAAATAATCATTGTCATTGTGCTAGTTGTCATCGCTAAACCTCAGCAGAGCCCTGCAGCCTCACCAGCAGAAATGGGAAAACTGTAATTTTTACTTGTGCACAGTAAACACCTGCCCCTTTTGTGATCATTTACAGGTTTTACCTTGAAGGTTTGGATTTTTAGATGTGAAACAGGTAAGTCAATTAGCTGCTTCTCAGCTTAAATCATCTTATCTTTAAAAAATAATCCAACAGAGAATTACCACACTATTCGATATTTGTCAGCATGAACAAGTTTATTTCTGCTGCTAGAAAACCAAAAGCAGTTTACCGTTTGCCTTCGGGTTCCTGGCATGTATAAGAATCAGTTTCAGGTGCCCACTTGTATTTGGTGGCTGAGAGCAGAAAAAATGAAAGTAATGAACACAAAAATCCTTTTGAATATTTCATTCTGTGATTCCTTTTCTTTTGTAATGATGGATTACGCCCCTCGGGCGAGCAGCGTGCCAGCAACTCTGTATTGTTACTGCCGGAAATACAAAGGAGAGACTGGCATCTGGAAATGGCAGGGCTGTGAAATGTAAATCTGCATGTGAGTGTCACTCGGTCTTTGTTCTGCTTGAACAAACGGACCGACGGCAGCGAGCCAAAAGTGAATTTCTCTGACACACGGAAAGAACAAATTAGACCGCAAATTTGCTCTTTTTTTTACCTCCAGGCTCTCATTTTTTGACGCCATTAGTAACAGCATTTCTCCTCCATGTCACCTGTATCTACACAACATGCTAATAATTAGTGTCCTTTCACTGGGGAGACTTTCCTATAATCACAGATAAATAACATGGATTAAAAAAAGAGCTTATGTTAACTAAGGTCATGTTTTGAGCTTTGATATTTCTGACCATTATTCTTGACAGGTTTTCTTACACAATGACAGTGTCATGCTCAACGGCAAGGCAAGAGGGGGGGCCTGGGGAGGCACACAGACCCCTTCATAAGGTCTGACCTGCCCCCAGGTGCCACCCCAAGAATAGACAATACAATCTTAACAAATATTTAGTGTAAACAGACTTTTGCAGATGTTCTAATGCAGGTGAATGCAGCATTCAATGTAGTTCTAAATGTGGCTCCACATCAGCGTACAATGTTCTTGATCAAAATGCAGCATTTTTACACCGACTGCATATGTAGGTGATCATAATTGTCTTTGCAGACCGTTGATGATGGATGTAAAAGTCATAAAACCACCAGGTCTGACAGCCATGCAGAGTTATATGGCCATTTTTTCTGAAGAAACTCGGGATTTGGGTCAAAGGTGTTTTTTCTCATATTCAAGTATTTGTCCAGCCATTCAGTGCAGGAGCATCCTAAGTATATAATCACCTCAGCTTGTGGGCTTTTACAAATTGTACTTTATTTGTTATAATCATGGGCTGGGAGTGGTTCAGTTGGCAGAGAACATTGTCCAAAGACTGGAGGGTTGGTGGTTTGAATCCCACTCCTTCAGTCAATCTGTCATGTCCATGTGCAAGACATTTCACACTCCTTGGCGATAAGTCTGCTTCATGGTAGCTGTGGCTACGCATGTAGCTAACATCACCAAGGATGAATGAGGAGCGAATGAATAATGGATACCAGGTAAAAGGCTTTGAACTATATAAATCTAATCCATCATTATTTTTATTCATCAGTTCATTATTTTTAGAATCAAAACCTTTTTTGTAATCTTTTTTTGCGCCATGGATCAGATATTGTGTCTTTTCATAAAGTGTTGACTGACTGACTGACTGATTGATTGATTGATTGATGTTTTGGTTTGCCATAGTTCTCACTGACCTTGAGTATAATTTGCTCTTTGCTCCAGGTAGAGTCATCTATTTAATTTCCTGTTATATCTTGGGTTATATTTACTTTTTATTCATAACATCCCTGATCTTCAGTTACTGACATGATCCTTGTCTCTTTTTCTATCTCATTCCATGCCTTTTCTTTCCTTTTTTCCCCTTATGCTGGCTTTGTTAATTTCTATTGTGAGACAGTTAACTTGTTTTCTCACGGTAACAGTGTAAACATTTTTCTCAAACATGGTCTTAATAAACCCGAAAACTACAGTAGAAATTAATTTATAGTTTTGCTAACATTGCTACAGGGGGTTAATTTTATTTCTATTTTCCCCCCACTGCTCACCATGTCAGTGCCCAGGTCAATGCAGAGGATGGTGACAGTTCCCAGGGGAAGAGGAACACTGGCAATGATGAAGAGGAGGAAGGGTGAGATCTCAGGGATGTTACTGGTCAGCGTGTACGCAATGGACTTCTTCAAGTTATCAAAGATGAGACGGCCTGCAACAATAAAAGAAAAAGAAAAATGTTTGTAGAAATAAGAGATACAGGTGTACTCAGAACATCTTGGTGTGACACTTTTGAGATACTTTATAGTTTTAATGTGTTTTTCTTGGTTTAGACTATACTATTTTTCAAGGTCAAAAGAAATTCTTAGTGATTCTCACTGACTGCTTCATCAGCATAAAACCCATTACAAATACGTTTTCTGAGATCATATTAGTCAGGCCCAGTTCAATTAAATGGCGGCCTCTTGAGGCAATTCTCAAGTCAAATCTCATGTCCATCAGAGAGGGCAAAGCCATGTCACAACACACTCCACACGAACACATTCAGTCTCCCAATGCAGACTTTAGAATTGCAGGCATATTTTGAATATTTTCTTAGCAAAGTGTCTCCATCCATCCATTTTCTGAACCGCTTAATCCAAGTCGGTAGCGGGTGTGCTGGAGCCTATCCCAGCTATCAACGGGCAAGAGGCGGGGTACACCCTGGGCAGGTCGCCAGTCTGTCGCAGGGCTGACACTGAGAGACAGACAACCACTCACACACACTCACTCCTAGGGAGAATTTAGAGTGCCCAGGTAACCTGTCTTTGGACAGTGGGAGGAAGCCAGAGTACCCGGTGAGAACCCACGCATACACGGGGCAAACATGCAAACTCCACACAGGAAGGCCCCTCCACACAGTTTCAAACCCCTCCTCAGCCCCTCCTCACCATGCAGCCTTAGCAAAGTGTCTAATTTTATCAATTTTGATTTGATTAGTTTAGAGTTAAGTCAACATGCTAGTTTGGTCTGAGAAAAAATAAAGTAGCCATAGAGAGCCACTGCAGACTCACATCATGCAATCTCTGTACAAGAAGCCAGTTTCTCTTATTTTCCATTCTGTTCAATGTTTTAATATCCCATATCAGCATTTAAAATGCTGTTGCACAGTAACATTAAAGTGAACCTAATAATAGAGCTGATATAAAGCTCCTTTTTATTTCTTATAGAGTGTATGGATCAGTCAAGTTTTTGGCATTTCACTACCATCTTCTTAATTTCTTTAATAGACAGCAGTAGACAAATCTGGACAAGATGGAGATGGACATTATTTAAATCTAATAACCAGAATGCTAATCAGCAAGAATGGATCTTACAAATATTACTTTTATGAATAAATGGAAAATGTATTCATTATTGTTTCATCTGAAAAGTTTGGACTTTTCCATGGTTAGAAATGTACAGCAAGCACTTTTTTGTTAATCTTATTTTACTTTGATTTATTCTAAATAAAGATAATAGCAGTCATTAGTCATTTAGTTTGTAGTAGTAGTAATTTTGCAGTAGAACTTCTAAACAAAATTACAGAGGATGCCCCAGCCGCCATTAAAGAGAAAATAGATTTAACTCCTGAACATTCGAACTTATTAACAATTATATACAAATGAAAAAAAGTCTGGAAAAAAATAAATAAAATGAAAACGACTGGAAAAATTGACTATAATTAGACGTCAAATCAATTGATAAATAATGAAGATTAAAAAAGAATAAAGAAATAAATACACAAATAAAAGTAACTTAAAATAGATAAATTGATTTTATCATTGGTTTAAAAAGAAATAAAACAAAAAAAGACTATAGGTTTTTGCAAAATTGTGGCATTGCAGAGGTAAAGCATTACATACACATTGGCTTAATGTCTCAGACCATGAGGCCTCACCTTTCCATTTATATACAGTATCCAGGAGCCTGTTGTTCTGTAGCTCTTAAAATACAAAGAACTGATTCTGGATTAGGCAGAGGTTCTGAATCGCAGCTTGAACTGCTTCTGTCTGCTCACTGCTAGGCAATGCCTCCTTTTCTCCTGCTGAATAATATGCTCAAAGCTGAAGACATGACCGATTTTTCTTTAAAGCGAACTGAAGTTGTTCAAAATTCAAGTCTCAAGTAGTTCAAGTCTTTTCTTGGTGATGTCCTCATTTTTGTGACTGAAGTATGACACTAGTCCAAGTCTCATATCGACATCAAGCCCAAAACCAGGTTTGTCAAATGTTAATTTTTAAAGATGTTGAAAAAAACACTTCAAGTCTCAAGTGCTCCATGACAAAAGAGCTTGCCAGAATTCTTGATATAATCCCTTCTCCTCTCTAACTTTT
>JAVQJG010182546.1:0-12046 GCA_036024015.1 Craterocephalus amniculus
CATCATAATTAAGGCCCCACTTGCAAAAAAGTGGACTTCTCCTTTAAACTCAAAGCAGCTTAATATCGAAAGATAAAACAACAGTACAAAACAAGATAAAATGTAATTCAAATACAAAATGTTAGGTAAATAAAAAAACATGTACTAAGTAGGTAGATGCAGTTCTCAAAATATTGAAAACCAATGTACAAACAACCACAGGATTATGTAATTGATTTTCCTCACCTGAAGATGGACATCGATGTAATGATCAGAGAAGAGAGGCTAACAGTTCTGCATAAAACACACAACACATTAGAAAGAGCATGAAATAAGTTATAATTTTATATGAATTAGTCTTTACATTGATTTCTGCCATCCATGTCCTGCTGTTTGTCAGTAACCATGAAAAACTTTACATTCATTGTCTTATTAGCAGTAAGAAAATTTCACGTACTTATGTCAATATGCATTGTAAGCATAAACAAACTTTGTTCAGACATTCATCCTTCCCTGAGGAAATATTCTATTGACTTCAGCAAAACCCTGATAGATTCTCCTCATAATGCTGAGTAACATTAGTAGAGTTTGTCTCTTGTAACCATGAGAGTTAACGGCTACAAGATATAGGTTGTGAGGGATTATTGTGAAATCTGCTAATCCATCTGTTATTTTCCATGGTTATTTTAAATTGTTTAAAGCTTTGGCAAATACATAAAAATATGCAGAGCTAATGGCATTCCCGTTGGTCTCAGCTGTTCATTATGACAACCTTAACTGACAGGGTGAAAAGCAAATATTACGCTATTTATTTGTGTTTAGGATACGTGTTAGCATTTAGCTACAAGTGTTGTCCTTTAATTCAACAAATGAGCTGAACAGATCATTAGATAAAACATAAATTCTGATGATTTGATCTGCTGTGTTATAAAATGACTCATGGCAAGCCTTTGTCTCACCGATGAGAGCTTGTGCTCTTGCTGGGGGGGCCCGGTCTTGGGCTGACTGTCTGTCCCTTTTGGCTCAGATGACTTCACTTCATCCTGTTGCTGGTGAATTCGAGAAGCTGCTGGGAGGAAAGGGACATACGTATGGCTGTCATCATGAATGATAAACTCACGCATATAATGGTGCCAGCTGTTCAAGCAGAAACAGGGAAGATATCCCAGATTGCAAAGAGATTAATGGCTCAGAATGGACCCTTAAACAGTTGTGTCGGATATGTGATAGATGTTTTAGTCATTGTTAACGTCGTTTCAAGGAACTTTGCTAAGTTGTGTAGTTGCTGAGAGGAATTAATCACTTAATGCTGCTGCGGGACCCGGAAGCACAGATTGTTACTCTTGCATCTGCCCCACATAGATTTTTCCCAGATAGACTGAAAACATTTGACATTCTGATAACTTGCCTGCTTCTCACACCTTCCAGCTACCACTGGTCCAGTAAAATAGGTCCTTTTCTCCCAAACTCACCTGGAACATTTCCTGGGCTGCATGAACCATCCTCCGTCCCAGAGCTGTATACAAATGAGTCTCTTTTTACTGGGGTAACACAAGACATGCTTTCCTGCAAGGAGAATATATATTTAGAGAGATGAAGATTTTAAAAAATATTCTTTTCTTTAAAAAACACAACCACAGTACTTTGGGACTATACTTGCATTGAGTTTGTTTCTTTTTAGATGCAAATGAAATGGATAAACTCATTAATATGTATTACTGTGGAATACATTTTCAAACCTGCCATTACAAGAACATAGAGATATCCATCAAACCATCTCATGCCCACTGCTTCAGTTATGCAGGTAACACCAGACAAAATAAATAAAACATATTTTTCTAGCAGTAAAACTAAGACAAAGGCTAATGAAACCACAATATATCACTAGCACTGCAGATCTGCCTGCCTGCTTTTGTTTTTAGGTAGTGACACTTTACATTATGTTATCACTTTATCTTTGTCACCCACCAGTCCAGTGATGTATTCCTCCTCTTCGTGCTCTTCCACAACACTTGTAAAGCTGCTGGCATTGGACGAGGAGCGAGAAAGGTCCTGAGCCTCAGGGATGGAAGGTGCCCTGCAACACATCGCCAAACTACACACCTTGGTCACTCTGAGCATATACACATCCGTCTCTGTTTTGCACTGTGTTTGTCAGAACTGCACGGAAACGGATTTTACAAAAGTCAAAGCAATCTGCCAACTTGGTGTTAAATTTCCAGCCCTTTGTTTCTTGTTGCCACATAAGATCTTCCAAGTACCAGTATCAGTGTTTGTATACTGTAACCAACTATATATCATAACTTTGTACAAACATCACCCAAAGCAAACAAAGAGGTAAATCAGAACAAGTAAACTCTAAATGAGTGTAACAATAAAAGTGGACAAAAAACAAGATAATAGTTACCTGTTCTTTGTAGCAGTAAACTCTGGGGAGCTGTGATTAGAGGAGTTGTCCGATTTGTTTTCCTGTGACAAATGGCTGCTGTCTGGCATCCTCTGGGTGCTGGGTGACACCTCTCGACTTTAGCAGAGGGGTGGAGGAAAAGTGGTGAAAACAAGTCATTTAAGCTTAAAGGAGAATTTCACTTTTTTTTGTTTTCATCTTTCCTTTCATACACCTGAGTGATGGAGAAACAAATTTTCAAGATAGCTCCAATATTTAGCCAGGCAGGCAGCTATCAGCACAGCTAATGATAAGTTTGGGGCAACTGCTCCTGTGTAAGTTCGCCCTAAAAACGTGCTTTGTTTCCACACTGCAGTGCTCTGACAGTCTCAACGAGTGTCCGACAACATACTAGAGAGGAGAAATGAACAAAAGTATCTGTATTAGCTGTCGTTTGCTATGTTTTTATTTTTATGTTATGCGTCAAAGTTGTTGTGCAATATCAGGATATATATTTCAGCGTCCCATTCATTTCTCCTCTCTAGTACGTTGTCGGACACTCGGTGAGACAATCAGAGCACTTGAGTGTGCGAAAAAAAGAACATTTTATGGGCAAATGTAAATGAGGAAGCAGTTGCCCAATACTTATATACTTATAGCCTGGCTAAATACTGGAGCAATCTTGAACGTTCCTATCTCCATCACTCACTTGTGTGAAAGGAAAGATGAAAACAGACCCCAGGTTAAAAAAAAGTGAAATTGCCCTTTAACAATGAATATCTACCATGCATTCACATCATGCAGATCTTATACTGCAGTCTTAGTCAATACTTATTTGCGTTTGTGTTCATCTAAACACTATTGCATGTCATTACATGTAAATGTGGCCCTGTTCAAAGGTGTTCACATAGAAGAGGAATATAAAATGGAAATGTTCTTTAATAAATAACACACAGTAAGCAACCCTCTTAATCAAAACCAACCAACAACACTATAACTGATGAAGTGCATCCACTAATGACTGAATTACTCATTTTAATGTCCTTCCATCCATCTGTTGCAACACGATTCTCTCTTCACTACCCACTCCCTGCTGATCAGCTCCGCTCTGTCCTCTCACCTCCTTTCTTGGACCTCCTGGATGTTCTCGATGCCAATGGCGCTACTGCGACGGGAGCTGAAGGGCCCAGACTTTTTCCTGGTTGGGCTTTTCCCAGGAATGATCAATGACTAATGGCGGGTAGGGAGAGAAAAGTGAGACACAAATGTTGGGGGAAAACATAACAGTCACAGCAAACACTATACACAGCACACGGCACGGGAAGCTAATGAAGGAAAAGGCATCTACATGTAGAAATATGCTGCAGAGGACTGATGAGCTCATGGATGATAGATAATGTATTGACACATTTGTTTCAAAATGCTATTGTCCTCTTGGCTTTAGGTAAGAATTATATTCTAAATTCCTATTTCTGGTCTTTTTTTGTTACAAAAAGATACGTTTCAGAGAAATCAAATGGTAATTCTGTTTCGGGATAAAAACATAAGGGAGAGTCTGGTTACTATTTGTGAAATACCATGCTCTTATAGTTGGGAATGAGCCTGTCGTAAAGAGATTTAAAAAAGAATATACTGATAACCCTCACATCTGCCATCATGCAATGCAGCACAGGAAAAAAGAAAAAGATGCTGCAAAGATTCACACCAAGGAAACCAAGCTATAGTCCTCAGTCAATGATACATGATGTTCTGATTTCCACAGTATGAACAACTGCATTGATAGTCAGCATGAATGGATGAAATGAAAAAAAATGAAATTGGTTAGAACTACAACTCAACAAGGTTCAATACATTTAATTACACTTACTAATCTATAAACTGTCAATGGAAATAAAACAAAATCTAGTCTAAAAAGCACAGGAACTAATCATTTTCTACTCACAAAAAGAGAACAGCAATGTTACTACAAGACAATGAGAAATAAATAAACAAGAAGGGAGAATATACATGAACCTCTTCTATTGTTCCTATCCCTATGGCACTGCCTCGGCGTCCATATTTACTGGGACTTTTCCCCGGGACAAGCAATGACTGAGCCATATGAGGCAAGGGGGGAGGCAGAGAGAGAAAGGAGATGACAGATTGGAAAAGCAAGAGAGGGGAGGAAAAGAAAAGAACATGTCATAAGATCTCATGCGCACGGCACAAAGAATTGGAACAGCAAAGTGTAAAACAGCTTAAAAAGGAGCTTGCGACATGAATTACAGGAGAAGACATGGTAAAGAGGAATAAGCGGAAAAACTGTGTAAAATATAGGCGAGCACAGCAGGAGCATCATGACGGTAGAAAGCATGCTGGCCGTTACGTCCCCAAGGGATAAAAGTGGGTTTACTGATGCAATCACAGGACTAAAAAGGGCAAAGAGGGCTGACTTAATCCAAGCAGCTAGCTTTTCTAAAAACTGAAATTGGGTGGATTTCAGAAACAAGCTGAGCCATATCCCTGTCTCTGCAAGGGACACAAATAAGACTGTGAGCTCCTTCTGTTTACAGTTTGCGCCATGCATTTTCTCCAGCCACACATGCACCAAAGCTGCAGCAAGAGTTGTTAGCGTTTGCAAGGGGAAGCAGTCACTACGCGCATATCAACAAGGGAGGGAGTCTGGGTAGTCATACAGCTGCTAGTCTGGGCTCACTTCAAGTCTCGGGGTAAAATCAAGTCTGGGACTCACAAACAATCAGTCACCTTGTGTGGACATAAAAACAGGATAAATAAATAAATCTTCATGGCTCTTTATGCAGCAATAATCATCTTACAACAAATTAAAATGAATGGGATGCAAATGATGAGTTTGTGCTGTTTCTCTTTTTCTTTTTTTGCTTTTAGGAAAAAAACTCATTAACAGGGAGACTAAATGGAATAGGGTAATCAGGGAAAGTTGCTTTGGTAAAAAGGAAAAGTGGATTTAAGATAGCGAGTGCTTGATGTTAACATTCCAATGAAGGTAAAGTGCTATAAAGTGCCAACAGGAGTAATATGCTATAGTGGAATGCTAGATTAAGGAGTTTTAAGTGTATTGATCCACTTTGCCGGGTAAATACTGTATCCAGAATGCATGTGAACCAAAATGGACTACTTACAATCCCTGGGGTTTTGGGACTCTCTGCGGGATTGTGGGTAAAGCTGCCACTGTGACTAGTTGAGACTGTGTGTGACTTCTTGTTACTGAGGCCCATGGCGTCCATAGACTGGCTTCTGCTGCGGATGACCCGCTACAGAGAGAAATGAGGAGATACTGACTGTCAGCGGATCCACTTCTGGCACTAGGTGGGAACATGGAGTGTTGACCAATATTTCAAGCCCCTAAATGCTGCAAATAATCATGTCAAAATCTAATTTATGATGGAGTGTAATTACTTTTCCATATGCAGACAAAATGTGGGCCGTTTTAAATGCTTTGATAATATATGGAACATTACGCAACTAAGTGTTATATCCCAATAAATTCCAAAGATTTGAAAATATCTGGAGGAAAATCTCAGCCTAGATTGATCTAGTTAATCATGTTTTTATATTTTATTTCATGGCTATATTTGATATCGTTAATTTACATATTTTATGTACAGTCATGAGTGATCATATGTAAATACTGATGAGCTAAATGGGTGAATACAGCTTATTATATACTGTATATATATATATATATATATATACATATATATATATATATGCCTGCAATATGTACACTGCATGCAGGACTATTTCTGAACACTTAGGGGCAGTGTAGGTCAACAGGCATTGAAGAGAAGCTGTAGGATTCTCAGGCTGAGACATCTTCTACCTAATAAATGATCCTTTAACATGGGTGCATCTGGAGTTCAGGTTTTTTGTTGTGAGACACGACGTGAGAAAGAAAAGGAAGACCAAAACAGTGACAGAAAAAAAGAGAAAGCAAGATACATTGAAACATCAGCACAGAGAGAAAGAGAGGGGGAAATCTTTAGAGATGCAATTTATGGATGTGTGAAAGAGAGGAAGGCAGCGAGTCAGTCCTTGACTGTGGTAAAAAAAAGAGTAAGAGCACATTTATGCAGACGTATTTATGCAGGTTTGAAGAATGATGGGACTTCATAAATAGCAGAGTGGTAGAAGCTGAGAGAAGATATATTTTAATAAAGTTGCATAAAGTTGCAGAAAAATGTGGAATATGTGGCCAAGAGGAACGGATCGACTCAGAGAGGAGAGAAAAAACAATGAAGGAATGCTGCCCATGGGGAGATGGACAAACTGCATCATCAGCTCCGTAATGGGGTGTCATTAAATCGTTCATCAGGCACACACTATCACAGATCCTACCACCATGCCTCAGTGGCTGAACTTTACTCCACCAGCACCCTAATGGTCATTGATGGAGCACTTTTAGTCAGAGGAAAGTGCCTTTCATACACAACAGGACACTCCACAGCCTCAAAAAGCCCACCATCCTGCAAAAATACACAGAGTTCAGCAGTCGCAGCCAAGAGAGGGAAGCAAAATGCCACAGGACTGGTCCTTTGAGATATGGCAAATTTTCTACGCCTTGTTTTCTCATGTGTGAATACCCAGAATCCCAGCCAAAGACAGGGGAGGGAGAAAAAAATCATCCTAAAAGTTTTTCCACTCATCGCCATTCTCTCATTCTCTCTCATGCATGTGGAGCTGCAGATTACTGGTGCCATGGACATCAAGTGAGGAATGATGCTGTACCTTAAAGGATTCAAAGAAGCCGCCGCCTCCTCCACCACCCCCGTTCTCCAGCTTATCGTCATCTCCACCCAGACCCATCATGGACTGACTGTTGATGTGCAGCTCCTCGTACAGTGTCTCCAACAGGGCTGAGCGTGTGCGCTCCTGACAATAACATGGAGACTCTTTTCTAGGGATATAATGACACTCCCAAAAATCGATTTAAAATCGATTCAAACTGTTTTAAATGGCAATCGATGTAGAAAAAAGGAAAATCGATTTGTGTGCAATGCATTAATGCAATCAATGCAGATGACGTTCAAAACAAATAAAACTTCTTTTGTTCATAAAAAGATTTGAGATCATTTCCGTATCTATAATAATTATTTGTTCAGTGTTATGTTTTGTTAGTACAACAGGCTATAGAAGGTCACAGTTTTAAACAAGGGAGATAAAGGCAAATATAAGAAAAAGACAATTAATTTGGCCATAAAATAACTAAAATTAATGTTGTTGGAAAAGAATCATAAAAAAATCGAGAACTCAAAATTGAGAATCGAATTGTGACTTGAGTGAATAGTTACATCCCTACTCTTTTCTGAACACTAAACTTTCAATACATGAATAAATTAAATTGCTGTGCAGGTAAGAACAATATCAAGATAATAAGCCCACATTGTCGCTTTCTATCGAGGGTAAAGCCAGCAAGATGCAGGTTTATGCAAACAGGTGTGTGCTCAAGTGAAAACGCATGCACCCGAGGTGTTAACACTCCTATGACAAGGTTTGCTTCTCACTTCAAGCTTGGCAAACTTCTCAGCCTTGTAGCAGGCGTATTCTGCATTGATGAGCTTGGTGAAGAGGAACTCATGGAACTCAGGGCCCTGATGAAGGTAAACAAAAAAGGCGAAGCAGAGTGAATCAGAGTTAATTACGTCTGTGAGTAGTATCTAACTGAGGTCATGTATCTTTGTAGCTTCTGACCTTTTTGAAGATGGCTGGGTCAGGTAGAGCTGGCCCAAAGAAAGGAACATCATCCCGTGCTGTCACAGACACCTAGTTTGAAAAGCAGATAAGAGCAAAGGCTCCCTGGACTGCCAAACATATATTTCTTTAATGATGTTGGAGCGAATCTTAAAAAAACAGGTTTGACATTATCCCTGTAGCATATTGAAACTAACCTTGTAGGCGACATTGTCCGTGCATGCGTTCTCCACTTGCACAACCACATACGCATGCAGGAAGTTGGATTGGATCATATCTGGTACAAAGGGTGTGTTTTCTTCCTGGAACACGATGGCTACGATGTCGTTGCCTATGTGTCTCTTCCTCTGCAGCTGTGGGGGCACAGATACAAAAAAGAAAGAAAAGAAACTAACAACAGGGGAAATGTCTCAAATAACCAATTCCAGCATCACAAACACCAGCCTGCCACAGTCTTACTCTTAGGAATGGCACTGAAAGATCACTTGAAAATAGACATCGCACAGTCTCAGCAGTGAAGTAAAGATTCATTTTATCCCAAAGTACAATGTCCTCTCTGAGATGCAAGACACTTCAGTTTTAATGACACTCAAATATACTGAAATATTTGTCTTGTAGCTTTTGTGCCCAAACTTTCTCACTAGTAAGAATACAGCTATAAATAGCACATAATGGCATCCTCTTCAAATTTTAAGGTTTATTGCATCAATCTGGACAATCTGGTCTTTATTGGGTCGTTAAATTAGCAAAATAAAACTTCACATAAGCAGCTAACCCATAACATATTACACCATGTTTTTACTCATTTAACAGAAACCAAGCAGAAATACTGTGTGAAAATTATCTTTGACCCTTTCTGCTTCCACAATCGTAAAGAGATTAAGTGGCCAGGTGCAACTAATCAAATGTGCATGATGAAACGATCATCAGCAGGTGTGAGTGTGTCTATGAAGGGAGACACTCTGGCAGTTTTCTGGTCTGGGGGATACAGATATATGTTAGCAAGAAGCAAAGGATGAATGACATGTGCAATGATCCTAATAAGGTAACATTTGGCCACCATCAATTTGGGACAGGCTATGGAGCCAAATCCAAAACATACTGGAGTTCATCATTTTACATTTAGAACAATGACTCACAAACATAATCTTTATCTTCCAGCATGTCGAGGTCTATCTGAGAGTTACATCTCAGTCAAAGTTCATAAAGACATTTGAATAGAAAAAGATTAAATACATGTCATTTCTCTACAGAAAAGGTCTGCAGTGTGGTGTAGAGTTGCAAAGTTGGACCAACGTTAATGCACAGCAGCACGTTGATCTAATTCATCTGAATCAAGTGTGCTGGAGTTGGAAAGAACTAAAAAAGAAGAGCAAGGGTCACTGAGCACCAGGACTAAGAAACACTGCTTTAAACTACTAGTCAAAAGTTTGGGCACACTTCCCTAATAGATTTAATGGGGAAGTCTGTCCAAACGTTTGACTGTTTCTGTAAAACAAAGAGTTAAAAATGTCTGTCTAGCAGCTAAAGTTGGCTAAAATGTGGGCTTACATCAGGACAATGATCCCAAACACAGCAGTAAATCTGCAATAGACAGGCTGAATGGGGAAAAAAATCAAAATGTTGCACCCAGTTAAACTCCAAGCTTCATGTGATTTATATGATGTGGCAGGACTTTTAAAAGAACAAATTCAAACAGTTTCTCGCTAACCTCAATGAACTGTTGCAATATTGTGAACAAAGACTGAGCCGAGTCCCTCCACAAAGATGAGACTAGATACAGAAATGATTAAAAGGAAGTTCTACAAGCAAGTGGATCGTGTGATATATTTAGTTACTCATACACTGCTTCTGCATTTGGCTATATTTCTGTTGAAAAAATGATGGCATGATGTAATATGTCATATTTTTGCTAATCAGAGATAACACTGACCTCATTTTAAAACACTGAAAGGACTGTACATAAAAGCTCAACATTA
This sequence comes from Craterocephalus amniculus, assembly GCA_036024015.1. Taxonomy (NCBI): domain Eukaryota; kingdom Metazoa; phylum Chordata; class Actinopteri; order Atheriniformes; family Atherinidae; genus Craterocephalus; species Craterocephalus amniculus. Next base: position 10,054 of record JAVQJG010182546.1, read on the forward strand.
GAAGAGTGTACGTTATTTTCTATAATATGCATTTGATATGTATGTATATGTCTCATTGTGAAAAAGCTTGTAGTTGCCAAAAGGACATTTGGAGGACAGTGTGAGCTTGCTCAAGTATTCAAGTTTTTTTTTTTTTTCAATAATAATAATAATAATAAACTCTTTTAAAAAGGGGTCTTGTGGATCATGAGGGATACCTTCTTCTTGTGCAGAAAAATGAATGTACATTATTACCTAAATGCCTTTTGCAAAGAATTCTAATTTAGATAGCTGCAAGCTTCCATAGATAACTTGAGACCGTGGTTCCCAACCTGGGGTCCTCTGAAAAGATCAGCTTTGACCTCAGAGACATCACGGTTAAAAATTGAGACCATGTCCACACAGAGATAAGTTGAAGTCTGTCTGCTCAATTTTTTTCCTTATCATCTAAACATTGCGTTCACATGAACCTGGTGTTTTGGGAGCTTGAAAACCCTGACTTTTTAAACCGAATCCCAAAGTTAAAAAATAGACAACACAATATTTAACACATGTATCTTTAGTCAAAGATTTTAAAAAAAGATGGGGAGAAAAACAGCCACTTAAAGGGACACAACTTATGCAACCAATCAAATTTTGTCCATTTAAAAGGGGGTGAGAAAGTGGAGCTACAGTAGTAGATCAATTTGTGTCTATCCTGGTAACATCAACTTTTCCTGCAACATTTAATCAATGACACATGTCTGAGAAACACCACAGTACAGATGATTTGTCCCTATGTTATAACTAAGTAAGGCTATATGTTGGGGAAAAAAGTCCTTGGTTTCATTAAACGACAAGAATCCGCCTGAATCCAGTATTTATGGAGAGAATTTCACCCATAAAAACATAAAACCAAGCATGGTTTCAGCAGCCGGTGGGGCAGGGGGGTCTGAGGCTTTTTAGCACTCGCATGAAGGTGGTCCTCAAGGTCAATAAATGTAGGACATGAATTATTTTTCTTTCTCCACACAATGTATGCAAATTTACCCTCGCTGTATTTGGGGAGAATTTCTTTGCGCTGTCCCAGAGGTTGTTTTTGTTGTTTCCAGCCAGTAAAATAATCTAAGTTGCCAGTGAATATCACAATGTCAAAGTGTACGCTATTCTGGCAACTGAAATGGGATTCTTATCACGGAGGCTGTGACCCAAATCATTCCGCTGCATGTAAGTGGAAGAAAGATGAATCAGATTTTGCAAACAGATATAATTTGTGCAGACAGTTCTAGTAAAAAAAAAACCTTCAGGAAAAGCCTACAAATCTGTGACACTTCGCAGAAGTGTGCAATGACTTCCCCTCATCACTAATTAGACTATTAGACACTCACAAGTACAACCTTTACATAAAGCTGCTACACATATGCTGAAATCAGCTGTAGTTTATCTGGTGCTCATGAAAAATGTCTAATGAGTTGAGCAGTTGCATGCATAGCCCAACAGAGTAAATATTTACTCTGGGAGTAAGAGATAATGATGACATTTGCTTTTCCAGTCACAGTTCAATCACTTTATAGTCTCAGTCTATTACAGTCAGTTCTTGTTAACATGAGAACAATCAACCATCTGGCCCTGGACCTGGCAAGTTTTCACAACTTGCTGAAGCCAGAAACATGCTAGAAATGTTGAGTAAATGGATAAAAATACAGTAACTCGTTATTTTGGTCTCAATTCACCAAAATGGAGCATAAATGTGTGTATATCATAAATGTTCTTAACTTGTTTTGCAATAAGTTGTTATTGGACCAAATTGCACCATAAAATTAGCCTGGCTACCGCGACCTAAATTCGCAAGCTCCATATAGTCTGGCCAGGAGGCCTATTCAACCAATTTCCAAAATCCCCAAAAAGTGGGATCCAATCAAATTTGAGCTTATTCAAAGAGCCGGGCTCAAGGCAGTGACGTAGTGCTACTACGACTGGCAGCCGTTGGCAGCACAACTGTCAACATAGCTAACATGGAGCAGCGACGAGCGTT
>JAVQJG010182548.1:0-15616 GCA_036024015.1 Craterocephalus amniculus
TTTGCTGAACATGTCCAAAAACAATACAGTAACACTCATCATACATACACAGTATGGGGTGTATGCACAGCCTCACTCCTTCCTGATTTTCAGGAGGCTCATTTGTGTCCTGCCTTTCAAGACTGGATGAACTGATTAATTCAGGTGTGTCTGAGCATTTACTAAGGTCAGACACACCTGGATTAGTCAGTTCATATTAGTGTATATGTATGTATGTATATGTGTGTGCACGTGTGAATGCATGTATATGGACAAATAGGATCCCTACTGTTTATACTTGTGTGCGTGTGTATGGAAAGATAGGACTGTATAAATGGTTTGTTACATCATGTAACCATTTGCAATCAAATTAGACGAGACAAACCTGCAATAATTTATATCATTAATTTGGACCTAAATGCCTGGTGTCGCAAATTTGCATCGAACCCAAATTTCTATTTATTCTACATGCTTTGGTCAAATAAACAGTCTCAATCCAATTTAATATCTACTTGGAAGCAAAAACAGACTATTTTTTAACTCATCTGCAAATAAATTCAGGAATTAAGGGCTTAATAGAAATCAAGTATTGCTTTCATAAATATGTATTTCAAGAGTCTATTCACAATTACATTAAAATAAAAATATTCTCATTGCTTTGAATTAGTTATTTATAAATATGTGGCGGCGTGCCTAACACAAGGCTGCCACTTTGCATCGTCATGTTGAAATGTGGTATCCAAAAGGGGACCAACTTGTTTGCAATGCGTGTTTTAGGGACACACCCCGCCCCCCGGTGTTGTTGCTACCACAGCCGAAGTACCTGGGGAAGAGAAGAAGTAAACACGACCGTGAGGAACACAATCTGTTCTTTTTTCTACCGACATAGGTCGGATGGTTAACAGTTACTTTCTATCTAATTGCAAGCTAATGCTAAGCAGCTGAATCATATGGCTGAATTAGCTCATGTGCAGCATGCTAATCAGCTCTGCAGGCTGCTAACGAGACGTTTCTATGATTCAGCTGTGTTGGAGAAGGAAAGCATCTAAAAGTGGCAGGGTAGTAGCTCTGGAGGAGCAGTTATGTGCTCCTATATAACTGTATATAAACAAACTCGACACTTGACGAGGCAGGTGATGCGGACGTTGCAGAATCCATTGTATCCCCTGACGGCTACCGTTCGAAGGCGAGAGGAGGCGGGGGGAGAGGGTAAAGTCGTTGTAAATCTGCAGTTCGACCGTTGATATCGCGGAAATTACATACTAGAGCTTTAAGTGAGGAGGACTGGATGCATTATGGAGGGAACCCAGAGGAGTCTCTGTAGGACCGGGGTGATGTGGTGTTGGATGTTGCTCCGTTTCCACAGATTCCTCTGTTTCTGTTTTTCTGATTATGCACTACATATTCAAGAGCTATTGTTGCCTGAAACTTAGTTTGTGGGGAATTCTTTGCACCACCCACCCAGACCACCTGTGTAAAGCCTCAGCCTCTGGAAGAAAACTAGAATTCAACCAGTAAAGGAATTTGTAAAACCTTTCAAAGCTCGGTTTAAGTCTACTGGTTGTGTTAGACTCACTTAAAAATCTTCTGATAAATTCATGAATTTGCATACATAGTACTACAGCTGCAGGGCCTGCCTTGAGGCAAGCCGAGGATTTCTCTGCAGCACTGAATTTAATGAGGGGCGAAGAAAATTGTTCACAGGGCCAAGAATAAGTCGCATTGATTTGGGATGCACAAATGTAGATTTCACCCAGAAAATTTTACTAGAACTTAAAATAGAAAATGTTAAGAAGCATTTCGGATCATAAACATCCAGACTACAACTGTAATGAAAGACGGACTGGAAAGAGATTTTCCTTCTTGCAGAACATTAATATGATACTGAAAACGAGGAAATGCTTCAACTTTGCTCTAATTTGACAAACAAAGCAGGAGGGAGCCATTATCCAAGCAACACACTCACAGAAAACAAGTCCATTTCCGGGCCTTTGTAATGAATGTCAGAGCAGGAAACGTCCGTATTAGCTTTACATGTTATATAGGGACTTTTCTCATCACTTTTAGAGTGAGACAGCTGATCACCACAAATCTAAAATTTACATTTTAGCTTCTAAAATGCATTTGTATCAATGTCAGGCTGGGAGCTGCTCTGGAGCTTTTAATTATATCCAGCACAGCTCCATGCAAGCAAGTGAAACTGTCATGAAATTGAATTATTCATGTTCTGAGACTCCATTTTCTCTTTTTTAAATGCATGTGGACATGAAAATAGGCGTTTAGTTTTACAGCTAAATAAGATCATGTGAAACTGTAACAAAAGGACAGCGTTTCCAAGTCCATAGGAGGATGGAGGGGTTTATGGTGGGTTAAATGCTGTTCATGTGACCAAAGCAGTCATAGATTAGACCGTCTGCAATAGAAAATGATGATAAACATAACATCATTTGGGGAAGTAGGACCCAGGTAGAATAATCTGATCCTCCACAGTGAAAATGTCTGCAGACTGCTCTCGTCTCTTTTGAAACGCTCCCTGATTGGTTCTACAACCAATCACTGAAACCCTCTCTGATTGGTTGGAGTACGAGTCACTTAAACCCTCTCTGATTGGACCAGTCACTGAAACCCTCTCTGATCTGCACCTCTTCACTCAGATACTTTTTCCATCATTACAGGCAGAGCCTGCATCACAGGCCTGTAAAATCTCCCGCTCCATTGTTCCCTCCTCAACAAACCCATGGGATACTCCGGCTCCTCAACACTGGGCATGATCTCATTCCTAGCTGGAAGAGGACCTTCCACCTTTTTCCCAACCAACTGGTAGTAATACTTTAAACCTAGCCACGATTCAGAAAAGAAATGGGAGCAATGGGCCTCATGCAAGAAGCACTCGTGCGAGCACATTCATTCTGAAATGGCTCGTACGAGCGATTTAGGACAAAATGCCGCATTCACCAATTTTATCGTATTTCTAATCTTCCCTTACATACAAACGGATTTTACGAGTGCTCCAGACTTGACGTAGTGATGCAGAGTCTTATGCAACTAATCTGCATTTGTCATAATACAGGAGCAATCGTGCGTTTAAAAATCCAATATAAATTGCATCATCATATATCTTGTAGCTCTGCAGTTCGAATTATAAATTATGTTATTAACAACATTTTCAGCCTGATGTAGTTATTTTGCAAGAGCAGGTCAAATGATGCTTTTGAACAACATTTTAAGTGCATATTTAGGACTTTCTATTTTGTCCCACTGTTTGGCTTTTGCCGGTCTTTTAATTCCACTTCTGACTGAGACCGAGGTAAAGTTAGTTTTACGTTTGATATTCAACAGATATTCGGACCTCTTGTCTCCCGATACGGTGCCGATTTGTCGTGGGGTTGAGAGGCACGCTACAATGGTCTTAACGTTATATCTTCAACTATTATCTGAACCCCACGACAAAGCGGCACTGTGTCGGGAGACTGGGTGTCCGAATATCTGTTGAATATCAAACCTAAAACTAATTTTACCTCGGTCTGACTGAGCTGAAAATGACCGATTTCACTGTGTTGATCTCTGTCAGCAGAACCTCGATCTCCGAACTGGTGAAATTCCTCCTCGGTGTCCAATTCCTTTCTCCTCAATGATGTTTTGTGAATGAACACGTTTTGACAAGCGTGGGAGGTCGGGCCTTAAATGGAGTTATAGGGGCGTTTTATTATGTAAATGAACAATTCTTGTGAACGTGCGGTCACTTACGTACAGGTGGAATGCATCAAGTTTACGAGGGACATTTACGCATTGATCTGACATTAAGAGCTTTTCTTGAATCTGACGTGGCACACTCGTCGGAGCTCATCGTAGGAGAAGTAAGAGAAAATTAAGACAAGAATACGAAAATGTTGTTGCATGAGGCCCAATGACTCTGCAAAGTCTCCACAAACGCCTTCATGGTACTTATTTATGTATGTACATCTAATAAAAGCTCTGACTTCGATGGAAGTGCAGCTTTTGAAACTGAGGAAAAGTATTTGGGTAAAACCTACTTGACTTCTGATACCCAGGTTGAGCCTTCACAACAAACTGAAACTACTACAGGCTACTTCGTTCTGATGTTTCACTGTGAAAATAAGAGAAAAATTGGAATTAGGCGTTAATACAAAAATTTTTATGCCTCTTTAAGCTTATATTAGATGAAAAGTGAGAAGTATTATCATGTTTACAGCCTTACATGGCTTCTTTTCTCTCAACGATGGTGATTCCAGCTCTTAATCCAAAAAACAAAACCGCTCAAACAGAAAAGATTGTATTGACTATATTCTTTCCAAGAAAGCCATCCTACCCTGCAGGGAAATTTATCCAAAGCTCCAATTCAGAGCGTAATTTGACCAAATTGTAGTAATTTACTTAATAACTAAACGAAGAAAAAAGCAGGAAAACAGATATTTATTTTGAAATCTTAAGCGTGTCTGACTCTGTGCACATATGGGACGGTTGGCCTACATGCAGTCAGGCTGACTAATAATTGATAAGCTGTTGCTAAGGGCCCTCGATGCAAGAAGTGGAAGAGCCCCTGCTGTGAAGCGGCAGCTTTGGGGGGCCTCCTACCATTTCTGTGTAATGTGCACTGATACTGAAGCAGCTCCATGGACTTCAATGCAAACAGAGGAGCCCAGAGTCACAAAGTTCGTGGCATTTGTTGCGCCTTGTATATGTGCTGTCTAGTAAATTTAGAGAAGATGCCTTCCTGCTTTTCGCTCCGGAAGTCAAGCATGTTGGAAAGTGCTTTGCCTGTCAACAGCTCTGCTGCTGCATCTGGACGGTTTTACATAACGGATTCATTGTGTGGCCGTGGACTGTGATTGGCAGAGGCAGCTCATGATGTGTTGAGCATACAAGGAGCAGAAACGCTGTTTGACAAGCCATAACGGCTGGCTCATAGTAAAGACACAAGTTTGAGATATTCTCCCTTATCTATGGTTAATCCGGCATCCATCTCCAGCCAGTAAAAAGTATTATGTCTTTTCGCTTGCTGTCTCCCTTTCTCTTTCCTTTCCTCTCTTCCCTTCAATGAATTCTTGTTTCTCTACACCGTTTACTCAGACAGCTGCTTGCTACCCAGCCAGCGTGTCCATGTGGGGCTCAGAAGAGGTTAGCTGCAGAAAAGGGACCCGCTGTGGCCATTTGAGTTTCAAGTTGGTCCTGACTGGGTTTCAGTCGGGGCCATGTGGTAAATGCCCACTTAGCCCACTTACATTCAGCCCACAAAGGCTTCACAGGCCACTGAAACCCCATGGGACCTGCAGAAGTGCCCTTTCCACACCCACATAGCCCACAAATAACCAAGAACCAACATGAAACCCGAATGGGCAAAAACTATTAAGGCCCAGGTGGGAATGCTGACGAACCCACTTTGGTCCCTTATGTCAGTGCCTAATCTCTATTCTGTGCCCGATTCATAGATGTGTGGACTGCGCTAATGCAACACGTCCACCATCTTTGACACTGAAAAATACACATTTCCTATTCAAAAGAGCTCCATCTGCTGGCCGCCTGCTGGTGGTGCATTTGCCTCATTACGGTCGCGGGGCTCCTTGTGTCAGCTCATTTATCAGTTTAATAAAGGATCGGTTCTGAGAGCCAGTTTATTGGTTTTTTTTCCCATCTGGTTCAGCGTCACTTTGTAAATGTTAAGATGAGGAGAAAAAAGTGGTTATGCACCTGGGACAGCGACTGTTATTCAGTAGTGTTTAAATAAACCTTGAGACATATGTGCAAATTTTAAATTCTTTATTAATTTTTTCTTTTTTTTAAGAAAAATATCTAAGTTTTGCTTCAGCTTGCTCCCCTTCTGGCAGTAGAACACTACATCTCAATCTAGAGGTTGCACTTGAGAGAAACAGAACTAAATAATAATTAATGAACTATGAAAACAACAAAAATCAGCGTGGATGGTTTGAAACAGGTTTTCCTGCTCCTCTGCAGCTGCACTCCAAGATGTTTCCTCTGAGCTCAACCTCACAGTAACAAGGAACAAGTAACGGGAAAAAGTCCAAATGCATTTACTAAACAGTTTGGAAAAGTTGGTATTGCCGTATTTCACTGTCCAAGATGGCGGACATGGTGCACATGCGCAGTCCATAAAAAATACAAATCAGGCAGTGACACCATACCTGCAGCGCAAATAAAACCCTTATGGGCCCTGCATGGACATGCTGGCTGGGTAGTATGCTGTGGTGTGTTAAACGAATCTCGGCTTCGAGGTGTGGTTTCTCAGCCTGGGGTTGAGTCCCAGAAGTTTACATAATAAATGTCCCTCTGCCTTTTTAAATGCTGAGTTTTAAGGTTGGAAAGTTACAAAACCCTGAAAGCATGGCGGTGAGGGTAGTGGATCAGTCGCAATTACAAATAATCCTACGAGGGGCCTGAAGGTCTTCTGTGCTCCTTCTACTTCACCCACATCTCCCTGGAAGGTGCCTGAGACTCCGTGGCCAGGGCCTGTTGATGGGTCTCCACACCGAGCCATCTGTTCAGTGGCCCCCAGACTCTGGAGCTCTCTTCCTTTGGATTTAAGATTGTTGTCACTTTTAAGTCATTAAAAAAAACTCTAATTCAGCTTTTTAATCATTTCTGCAGGTCTAAAGGGCAGTAAACATAAAAAGATGTTAATCTGGACTTTTTGTGTCAGAGTTTGCATATAAAAGAGTTAAAAAGGTTACACTACAATGCTTTTGCATGTACTTGCAAAAGTTCAAAAACATCTAAATTATTTAGAAGTTATTAGAAGTTAGTCATGGAATTTTTTGGTGACAGTTAAGCAACACTGCTTGTGATTTCAACCTTAAAAGTCAATTTTTGTGACTCATTTTGTTGGAAAACTTGAAAAAGAAAAACGAAGGCATTACTGAAAAAAAGTAAAGTGAAAGAACAGGAGATCAGACTTAAGTTTGGATTTAGTATTTAGAAGAGAGTTTTCTTGATATTTGCTGAGTTTTTCTTAATTGGTCAACAAGCTTGAAATTAAATACATCCACAAGTTATTTATATTTTTTTCTCTAAATTCTTTGCTTTAAAAAATACTAAAAGCTGCTTTTATGAATAAATGATTAATTTTTGAACAACAGTAAGGGGAAATTTCTGTTTCCAATTAATTCCTTTTAATTTACATTGAAAAAAAATAATTGGATACAGGATGAAAACAGTCATGGGACTTATTCATCCAAAACCATGTAGGTTGAACTGGAAGATTCCACCGGACCAATTACACACATGGAAGATTCACTGGGCTTAAAACCGTTGACCTTGATAAACATTACAAATGTCTGATATCCCCAGGCATTTTCTTGAAAGGGAAGAAAGTAAAAAAAAAAACACAAGGTCCCTGTAAGCCAAACATCAAATGAATTCAACACAAATGATGAATTTGTTGCACTCGCAGATGATAAACTGCATTAATTAAAAAAGAACAAATCCAGATGAAGTAATTAAAAAAGGGCAAATTTATTTAAAGCACTTACATAGAAAAATATGATTGATTTGAGTCAACAATAATAAATAGAGCGCCTGACCATCCCCAGGCCCTGTCCATACAACTGTACAATCAATATCCAGTTTTACAATACAGCAAAGGCACTAGCATTTACCACAATCAACAACACGTGAATGGAGGCGGCGGCGTGGATGGGGGCAGGGAAGGAGTGGGGCTCGCCGGTCACACTCACTCCTCACCAAACGGCTGTCATGTGCACCATCCCACCTTTGTACCGACCTCTGCTTCTGCCATGTTCTCAGGAAATTAAACTGGATGTTTTCTGCTTGTCTTTTCCATCACATGCAGCTTGAAAAACATGACAAACATACATTGCACGTCTTTAACTAAAGTCAAACCAAAAACATGAAAAATGAGACAAAGGGGAAAAATAAAAACCAAAATGTGAAGCTGCTGCAGGCGGCATCCACCCATCCCCAATTTTATTCTTCCTGACGTGATCAATAATCAATTTAGCTTGAGTTTGTGTAAAATATGAATAATTTGGCAAAACAATTTGGTCAGTTATGATCAGACGGCAGCTTAAGACAAAACTAAAAACATCAAGCATGATGATAAATGGATGTTTCACAGATTTAATTGCTTATTTAGAGTCATATATGGTGGATAAAAGGAGAAAATAACACAAAGTAACAATTAAAGTCCATATGAGATTAAATTTCATGCCTCCTCTCACTGCCAATCAAAGATCGGCTCTGCAAACTGCAGATTTGATGCCTTTTAAGAAAGAAACATTATTTTTTACAGCTGTGGTTTCAACTTTTAAAGCTGTGCATAGTCATATTCTGCTCAACAATCATCACTTCTTCCTATAACTTTGCAGAGATGAACCCAGAATACAGCAGAATCTGTGCAATCACCTCACATGTGGAGCTCATGTAATATTTCTGTCTGAGGAAACTTCCAGTGCACGAAGCCTTTGATTGATGCACTTCTATGTTGTTGCTTCTGGGAAGCTGTTTCATCATCATCCATCTGATGGGGCTGGACTATGGCAACGTAAAAGACGCACGGTGCAGATGTTTATCTATGAATGTAAAGGAACATGAATGAACCTATAGGCTAGGTTTCTACGTAGAATCCAGGCCATGATTCTGCCTCGAGGTGGGGGTGTTTCACTCTTGGGCCTACATTCACACATACAAAAATTCCACATTTCCAAGATGTTTTCCTCAGCTTGGCCGTGTAGAGGCTGTGATATCAGGTAACTCAGCCGGCAAAAAGCTTGGACATTTCTTGTCCAACCTAGGAGGATCTGTGACATCACAGCTTGCATCTAAAATCTGAAAACACTCAGACAACATCAGCCTTTTGGTTTCTTTGACCACTGCCTTGTTCAGCAGAAAAAGTACACAAGCCTTGAAAAGACAAGTAATAATAGGAGCGTCAAGCAATAAAGTTTGGTCCCCCAAAAGGGAGGCCATTTTCTTGTCTGTTTTTTATGTCAGTGGTTTGTAGGAGCCAAAAGGCATGGAGTTTAATGACTAAAGAGGAATTTCTTGGCAGCTGAGAGGTATGAATTTCATAATTTCAGCTGGACTTGACAAAAACAAACTCACCACGTTGGGAAAAACTTTAGTAGATGGCACATACATCCAGTGATTCAGACATAAAAACAAACAAAAATGAGCTATGTTTTTAAATGTCACATGTCAGTGTTGGTCATGTGACCTGGTCCCGATGGCTAAATAGTTCAATCAGTAAGAGGTTCATGATGCTCTCAGACGGATGAATGAAGATGAAAATAGTTTTTCTGCTGTGGAAAGAACATGTAGTGCAACTGGTTTCATGCAAGACCAAAGCAGGCATGGCGCTGAACACACACGCACAAACACACAGACACACATTCACCCACACACAACACACTCCCCTGACGCCCGCGGATTATCTGAAATATTTGACAGGGACACGATGGATTTCTTTTAAAGAGCTCTGAAAAAAGAAAAAAAAAACTATTCTTACGTAAAGCCATAATCAAATCATCGTAAATGCAAAATGTCGTCTATCATTGGTTCTGATTTACTCTGGAAAAGGAAAAGAAAATATTAAATATCTTAGTTAATATCATGAAAGTGATAAGGCTTAAACCATTCTCCAGTTCGACTGGCCTCACGGATGGAGTCTCCTCTCTGAGTTTTCCCACAAAGTGACCTGGGTCCCGTAGAGTCCGGATATCCATGCGGACAGGCCGCTTTGCAGAGTGAAAAAAAGCCCTGATTGTCAGAACAAATTCTTAGAATATGGTTGTTATTTCCTGGCCTTAAAGCTCGTCCCGTCGGTGTCCAAACACGTCCGTTGTCCACAATCCCCGTTGGCCTGTGCGCCTCCTCCTCGGCTGCGTGGAGGCGGAGTCGACTGGAGAATTAATGCACAGAAGCCCGCGAATGCTCAAAAGGGCTGTAAAGCTTCACCGTTTTATCCCGTCCCCCAGTGTCCGTGCACGTCCGAGCCCCTCCCGGGGGCCCCACCGCCCGCCGGCTCTCAGCTTTTAGATGTTCCTCTGGGCGGTGAGGTACTTGAGAGCTGCTGCGCCGTACTTCCTGGACAGATCCTGGTGGAACTCGTCCTTCAGGGTGTTCAGACAGTTGCGGTAACTGGAGCTGGAGCGGAACTTGGAGATGTCAAAGCTGGGAGCGTGGGGCATGTGGATCATGAACGCATTGGGGAGGACCATCAGGTCGTACTCCTGAAAGGAAGGATGAAATGAAAGGGGTTGGGGGGGATGGTGGACAGAGCGACACAGTTGACGCTTTCACCGATCTGTCTTTTTCAATTTACATCAATTTATTTATAAAGTTCAAATTCATAACTGTCAGAGCTGATTAACCAGACCTATATGAGATGGACGTGTGACATGTGGTGGTTCCGGAGGGACCCGATTTTATGAAGCTTGTTACACCATAGTTAATTCTTCAAAATGGAAATAAACCGAATTTCCATCAGTTTTCTCTGAGATGAATCAGCTGCTTGGATATTTTTACAGAATGTTAATCATCCAGTGTTAATTTAGTTGATTTAGTTAATTTAGTTAGTGTAGCCCATGCCATGATGTTAAAAACGGCTTAGAAACGTATACAACCCACAGGATGACTAATGGTTTTTGTGACCCTCCCTTCTACAATTATTAATTATGTATCAGATGGGTCGTTTTGCAGGATCATCTAAATATAAGGTTTGAAAACAGTCTGTCTTCATAAAAAAGGAAGATTAATGTGGATTTATATATCAATGTGTTAAAGAATTAAGGTGTTAAATTTAGATTCATTTCTTCATTAATGGTTTAATTTTGACAGCCATGATGCAAATCCTAAATTTGATCGATCTAGGTTTTCTCTTTTTCACAATTATCGGGCGACCTCCTGAAATGATCTTGCGACCCACATGTGGGTCCCGACCCACAGTTTGGGAACCAGTGATCTAGGACACCACTGGTACATACAGATTTTTCTGTGGTGATCTCGAAAATGACCCAAACACAAGCCTCCTATGTTGCAATCTTCATAATGTTTATTAAACCCTGCAAATAAATTCAGCACCTTAATCCAGTTAGACTTCTGTACTGCGCCCCCGAGTGGTATCCTGAGGTGAAAAGCTTTGCACACAAACCAGTGTTGGACCATTCATGCTCACAGAGCCGTATATTTTTGGCCTTGAGTCAACTACAATATAATTTAGTTGCTGACTAAACTAAGACCAAAACTAAATGATTATTTATTCAGTAAAACTAAATGAACAACTAAACAGAATCAGGCATTCATGCTGGTGTAAGACCGCAAAGTTTGTCCTCTGAGTACAGCAGACGTACCTGTGCATCCAGCTCCATGATGTGGGACACTTTATTCCAGCCAAAGCCCACGAAACGCTGGTCGTACTCGGGACAGTCTCGCCTCACTACAACGTACGGCTCGAAATCCGACTCCCAGTCCACCTTATAGGGTGTGGTGGCCGTTCGCCACTTAGCATAGTTGGTAGGAGCGTGACCCTTTGGCCACACGTGATACCTGGATGATCAGGAAGAGAAGGACACGGCCTGTGTTTCAGATGATTCTTTTCCAGTCTACAGTACTCTACGGTGCTTTTGGCCCCGTGCTGTGGTACCTGAACGTGTAGAGAGTCCCCATGTCCAGCATGGAGAGCAGCTCGGCTTTGGATTTGGGGAAGGACAGTCTGTAACGTAACGTCTCGAAGGCGGGAACCACCAGGGCCTTCTTGGTGTGAGCCATGTCCAGCTGCACCACCGTCTTCCTGCAGCAGCAAACACACACACACACACACACAGAAAGCTTGGATCAGGATGTGCACATTCCTTTCTAAACTGGGACTGACATGACCGCTCGGCTGAAATCAAGGCGCAGCGGATAAACCTGATTCAGACTGATGCTGCTGCAGGATCTGCTGACATGATGGGTCAGATTTGCTTTAAACTGGTCAAGAGGATATAATGTTTTGTTTGCTTCATTCTCCCACCATGCTGGAGCTGAGATGTTTGTTGCCATTGGTTACTAAGTTAGAAAGACTACAGAGCTGAATTTCCTTAAATCTGAAAGCAAAGGACAAAACTGCAAAAACGTGTGTATGTTCCATGTCCACACAAACAAGTTCACGTGTATCTGTTCAAGGTTTTTATTGTTCGGGCCAGGGCTGTCAAAGAGCTGTACGGCTGTACGGCCGACACGCAACGAGCAGCAGGAACACACCACAGAAGAAGAACCGCTCAGAAGAAGAAACAAAGTGTAAAGATGGCAGGAGCTTTAAAGGCTGTGCGAGTGTGTCGGGGGTAACTCTGAACTCAGCACTGCTCACTAGTGGATGAACTGAGTAACAGCTTAACTATGAGGGTGATGACATATGAAGTTTGACATGTTTGACATTGACGTAAGGGAGAATAAATGGTTCAATTATGTGTTGTGTTGGGCTTCATGACTTTCATGTTCAAAGAGAAATTAAAACCATATTTTTTCCAACAAATATTCTATTTGTACCTTTTTTATTCCCACTAAAAGGAGAATTTTGACATGTTACAAGTCACCAGTATGTACCGCCTCATGTCTCATAGGGGGGAGTTGTGTGTCATTGAAATGTTATGGTGATACTGAAAGGTTTGTATTACACTATGGCTGTGTATCTGGATTTATATTGTATCTGTATGCTACAGCAACAAAAAAGTATTTATATTTTCTGTCTCACATCCGAACTACTGCAGCTTCTATGAGGTAAAACTATCTGCTCTGGTGTTCGAAGTTTTTCTGTGTCTCTGCTTGCAGGAACCGTCAACCTGATATTGCCTAAAATATCTGAAACGACTTAAATGTTGAAGCTAGAACCCAAAAAGTCTCATTTTGGCGCATATTGATTGGCTGTTATGAGAGGGTCTGAATAAATGCTCTTTAGGATAGCTAGTTGTCCGAGTCTGAGCATCTTGTTCGGTCCAAATCATTCGCCAGAATCTCTCTTTAGTCATGAAGCACTGGTGGCTCGGACGGGGTTTTCCAGTAATGGTGACTGTTTACTGAGGCTGTTTACTCCACTCATGCATGGACTGGGAACCTCTGAAGCTTTTCAACATGATGAACACGACCTCCGACCCGACTTGGAGGTCGTTTTGTCCCCGAACCGCAGAGCTGATTTGTGCCGACACATTTTGGTGAAGCAACTCATTTTTACTTCACATTTTAATCATGTTAAATAATTTTGTTTCTTTTTTAAAAACTAATCTTTAACTTGTCAGTTTATAGTTCTTACTCTGACAAATGTGTTCATAAGAGCAGGCGTTGGCAGGAAGTTGCTCCCAGCAGACGCAGAGCACAGAGCCACATATTTTCGTGGTCAGTGTCGGATTAGGAGATCAGAGTCATATAAACTCACTATGATTTCCCGGGAGATGTGTAAGACCACACACAGGTGCCCGGCCAACCACAGCCCGCTGTCATCCGTGACCTACGCGATGTTGCTTGGACGGTTTCAGGCTCCCACAGCAGTGTGAAAGAACAGCGGTGTGAATGACACAGTTGGCGTTGTCTTGGGAAGCCAGTGATAAATAAATGACAGCGAGGCCATCCATCTGTCACAGCGGGAGGAAAGGGCGCCTCTTCTGTCCTTAAAGCCGCCATCAGGTGAAATATTGCTACCTCTGACACCAACTCTGTCCTGATGCCCTTTACAGTCACAGTATTTGTATTTATACAGTAAATATAATTAATATATATAATGGTTCGTCAATGAACAGAAAATCTATAGTTAGTCGTAGTTGTCCGGCTAGACAAATTTTCAACCACATATTGGCCAAACGGGAGTTTTAATCCCTCTTTAATTCAGAATTAAAGTTAATTCCGCTTTAAACAGCTGAAAAATGAGCATGTAAATAGGGCTGGGACGACGCGTCAACGTCATCGACGTAATCGATTACGTAAATACGTCAACGCAAATTTTGCGCGCCGACGCGTCGTGAATGACGTCATATCAAAGATGGCGGCGTCCGATGGAAACGCGGTCGCTACTAAAGCAACAGAAACGCACTAAAAAAGTCGCTCTAAGTCTCCAAAGTCTGGGGATATTTATCACGGTTTCTATATTGTCAGCGCCACGGCCTTAACAATGATAATTATATCGTTTGTAGCGTCCTGTAGAGCAGCAGCGACCGTTAGTAGCTAACGGTTGGCTGCTTAGCTAAATAGCTACCGGTTGATAAATAGCTAGCAGTTGCTAAATAGCTAACGGTTGTTGTCGCAGCGCTCCGGGTGTGAGATGATGCACTGCTGAGGACACAAATTAACCCTGGAGCAGCCGAGATGTGGCACACGGACGTCATGTGAATTGGCCATAAGTTTAAAGATGTCATGAACTTCATAAATGTAGGTGGAACATTTTTTGGTGGATTCAGATATAATATAATTTCTATTATTATTAATACATGTTATTTCCTAATATTTAGATTTGAAAATAAATTGTTAATTTCATAGACTCAAAGATTTCTTGTACTGCGTCTTTCTGTTGAAAATAATCGATAGACTAATCGATTAATCGAAAAAATAATCGATAGGTACAGCTCTACATGTAAACATTTAGTTCCTGATTAAATGTTAATTCTTAATGAAAGTTAATCCTGAATAAGTTAATTCCTCTCTCGAATTAAAGAACATCATGTAACTGTAGTCAATGATCATTAAATCAAACAGTTCTATTCAGTTATCTATTATACATTTACTTATTCATTTTAACTTTATTTTAGTTAATCATTTTTATTACCTTTTACCTGTAGATTTAATTTTTAGTTTTTGATGCCCTTATCTGCCAGTGGTTTCCTCAGTGGATCCTCCACACCAGGAGCTATGCCTGCTGGGGTGGTGGCGGGGTCGTTGCCGTGGTGACTGCTTCTGCTTGGGTGGCTGGGGGTCTCATGCCCAGGGTGGGACCCCAGTCTGCTCTGGTGTGGGTGGTCCTGGGTGGGCGTGCTCCCGGTGTGCACGGATCCCCAAGATAGCGTTTCCTCACAGCAGCATCAGGCCAGATGTTTATTTTATTCATTTATGTTTCTTAAAAGAGAGTCACTCGGGACTAGTCTATTTTTAGGAAGATTGGGGTTTGGGGGAGTGAGGGGAGTTAACCTTTTCCTTTTCTTTGTGTGACCGTTTGTGTGTGAAATACATTTTATTTGTGTTATATTTGTGTGTGTGTGTGTGTGTGTGAAGGCTGTTTTAATTCTTTCATGCAGACATTGTTTTATACATGTAAAGCACCTTTAGTTGCCCTGGCCGGAAAGGTGCTCGATAAATGGTAAATGGACTGTACTTATAGACATACCTAAAAGATTTTTAGAACAATTATGTTCTTATAATACAACAACAAAGCTGTTAACCTTCCCACATAGATTCTGAACAAAATAAATCCTGGTTTTGTTTATGGCTGCACGGTGGTGTTGTGGTTAGCACTGCGGCCTCACAGTGAGAAGGCCGCGGGTTCGAGTCCCAAGTTGGTCAGGAGGCAGAGGCTGATTCTGGCTGAGGAGGGCTTTGACACTGTGGCCTTCCTGTGTGGAGTTTGCATGTTCTCCCCGTGTATGCGTGGGTTCTCACCGGGTACTCCGGCTTCCTCCCACTGTCC
>JAVQJG010182550.1:0-19047 GCA_036024015.1 Craterocephalus amniculus
CCCCCGGATGAGTTGGCTGATGTGGCCGTGGAGAGGGAAGTCTGGGCTTCCCTGCTTAGGCTGCTGCCCCCGCGACCCGACCCCGGATAAGCGGAAGAGGACGGTACGGTACAGTTTGATATGAAAAAATAATTAGGGTATTGAGTTCTTCAAATACCGACCTCCTTGTAAAAGGATCAGAACAGACCCATGGCACATGCAAACTTGTGGCTATCAAGTGCAACTGAAATGTCCTCAAATACATTGTTTTGACAAATATACCATTGATCAATTTACATAAATTGACAATAATGCACATAAAGGACTGAGACAGTTTTATCAGTAGTTGCGAGCTACAGCCTGTGATGTATGCTGCATGTGCAGTTGCATGGAGGAAAGCTCTAGAATCTTTATGGGTCAACAACGTAAGAAAGAAAAAGCGGGTCTTGTTTTAAGCTATTTTGTATTGAAAGATTTCAAAGTAAAAACATTTTATTTACAATTTCAGTCTACCTCACCCAAACATGTACAATCATGCATGTTTCTGAATTTGCTGCCCCAGTAATGTTAAAACCCAGTCAGAGGGTTACCGCGGTGATACATCCCAGCTACATGATGGAGCAAATGATTGATTGTGAAACATTTACAGTGTACACAGTAAAACGATCATCACCACTAATGATAATGCACCAGTAGGTGTCAGGTGGGGCACCAGATTCTGCTTAGCGCCCTAGAAAGGTCTGGGCCAGCTCAGGATATATTGAAGGGGCCATATTATGCTCATTTCAGGTTTATAACTTTTTATATGTTAGTCCACCAGGGTAGTATTTTTCACAAACACCTTGTTGCTTTTAAAGAGACCCTGGCTGTAGGCCCTCAAATCCGCCTCTGCCGGAAACAAGTACATGTTGTAACTTTACTCCATTTGTCTTCTGCCTTTTTTGTGTGTAACTGTTGTGGGTAACTTTTATTCTTGCCTGCATGTGGTCTTATGTTTTGTTTACATACTTTCAGTTCATCAGTAAATATTCCCAACACATGACTGAAACCATGTTTTACATGAAGTTCTGAGACACGTTATAGAGCATGGAAGGTACATCACTGCTGCTCGGTAATGCTGCGCGTGGCTTTGTGTAATCCACTGGAGATGATCAAATCCTGTCTGACCACAGAGAAGTAAACAATGATGAGATTACATCGTAGAGCTTAAACATAATCCCGTGATTAATCAACCTTCTCTGAGGGCTTATGCTGATCTTTGAGGAGAATTTTGGTAGAAGAGTGTTTGTGTGCGTGTGGAGGGTTAAAAAAGCCTTTGTTTGACTGGAAGGTTTGGAGTTGGGAGGAGTTTATTGTGCTGAGATGTTTACTGCTGTGTGTATGCAGGTTCATCATAAACAAAAGCTTTGCAAAGAAAAATTGGAGAGAAAAAAGTCCTGGATTTATTTTAGCTGGGCTTAATTATATTCCTAAATGCTTCAGTGAGGTTTTCAAGAGCAGCTATCTATAATGACTAATATTTCATATTTATGAAACATCTGCGTAATAAAGATAAGGTATTCAATTAACTGAGCCATAAAAACTCTGTGTTATTAAATATTAATCATTCCATATATTGCTTTGATTTTTAACTTCTTACTTACAAACACACGGCTTCTCTCCAACACTGTGCCTTGCTTATTTTGTAGCTTTTAGCAAACTATATAGTGTTTAGCAAAGCACTTCACACACTGGAATAAAAACATGCGTGAGCTCATTTATGGTCACCCAGATCCACTCACACCACCCGCTGCTTTTCGGAGAACGGAACCCTTTTATTTTTGCTTTTATTACTCTTCAGATATTAGAGCGGAGAGTCATTTTGTCATGCAAGCAGTTCTTTCACCCCCTCCGAGCTGCATTTCCTCCCACCGTGGAGTTGTGGCTGCACAGAAGTCATGTTTTCATCTTTCATGGTCAAAATTCCCAGAGGGAAGATAAAAAAAAAAACAGCACATTTGCAGAATGTTTTCCTTCCAAAGCCTGAACTACACCTGTCTCTCTCCATCACAGAAAGGTTTGCCTTCGTTTTTTAGGGAAGGCCTCGTACATTAGCAACATAACTCAAAAGGTTCTGGAGGGATTTTGATTACCGTACCGTCTTCTTCCGCTTATACGGGGTCGGGTCGCGGCGCCAGCAGCGTAAGCAGGGAAGCCCAGACTTCCCTCTCCACGGCCACATCAGCAGCTCATCCGGGGGGATCCCGAGGCGCTCCCAGGCCAGCCGAGAGATATAATCCCTCCAGCGGGTCCTGGGCCCACCCCGAGGTCTCCTCCCGGTGGGACGTGCCCAGAACACCTCCCCAGGGAGGATCCAGGGGGCATCCTGACCAGATGCCCAAACCACCTCATCTGGCTCCTCTCCATGCGGAGGAGTAGCGGCTCTACATCGAGCCTCTCCCGGATGGCCGAGCTCTTCACCCTATCTCTAAGGGAGAGCCCGGCCACCCTGCGGAGGAAGCTCATTTCGGCCTGTGATGGCAAATTTCATATTAACTCATACCAATAAGGTTTTCTGATCAGTGATGTTATTATGCACGAGTAAATACTTGATACATTTGAGTACTGACATTGTACGGGTCAGCGAGTTCATTAAAACTTATTTTGAACTTTTCTTAGCTAGAGATTTATTTAATCATGAGTTTCATTTGATCATTATATGTGTTTGATGATTTTGTCCTGGTATTAAAGAAGTTCAAGCTGCACTTTGGAATTCGCCAATAATCTTCTTAGATGAAACACCTGAAAAATATCTAGCTAACAAGCCGGCTGGCCTTGAGTAGTTCTTAGATAACGTATGGGGAACAGTTTTGCAGTGTGCATGTGCCAAGTTTCGCTTGGACAGTGTCTTATCATCTGTATGTGCTCGAACTTATACGACTGTGTAACAAACTCTGTCTCTCAGAGTACATTCAGACTGCTTCACTCTGTGTGTATTCTCCAATCGATTGTTCAAATAAACTCACAAACTGGATGAAGATTCTCTCTCAGGTCTTTATTTAACAAATTTCCATAACAGCAATACACGTAAGTTAGTATGACTAATATCTAATTTTTTTAAACATATTGACAACATAATATGACAATAACTGTTTATATTTTAATGTTTGAAATAAAACATTGTGTATTGAAGTCAACAATTTCAGATCTGTATGTCAGGATGTCTTCTGAATATTTAAAATTCATTGTGCCAAAAGGAGTCTGGTATTAACTTTTTAGAGGGGTGAATATCGCGTGATGAGCCGTTCAATTTGAAGGTTGAGTGCTAGTAGCCTACTCACCTGGTTCAAGATGCTGAGATTGTAGCTCAGTAAATGTGCTTCTGCTGCTGCTTGATGGCTGAATAGATGCCGAAGTGCAAACACAAACACATCTAAAAATCAAGTCAGCGCGTGGTATTATTTATCAATAGCTTCAACATAGCATGTTGTAACAACATCGTTACTATTAGCTTGTTAGAATGCTACCCTAGATCTAGTGTGGCTTCATCCTTGTCTCAAGAGGCTACATCAAATCCTAAGCCCTCCACTGATCAGTTTACAGATAGGCTGTTACTGGTAACTGAGAAAGAGATTATCCAAGTTACTTGCGTGTCATTCTGGTGTTAAAGCAATACTCCGCCCTCAGACTGATGTGCCTTTATTTGTCTACTCACCCTCATGCTGATTGACACGTTGGAACACTTTATTGATATTCGTCATGTAGCCGGAGATATTGGGAGGTTTACGATTTGGCTCTCCTCAGCTACAACGATGTGGAATAGAGCCCGGTGAAAAAGGTCCACTTGTCAATATTCCTCCATACTGCTCGTCCAATGCAGTCAGCGGAGCGAGTGCCGCAGCGTGACACCTGATGCATTGGCGGCCACGGCACATGCATGCGCGTGCCTGAGCGATGCACGGTCATCCAAGAAGTAAACAGGCTAATGGTTTGGGCTCTAAAATTATACTAAATGATGCCGTTGCGAGTCAATTATGGACGCTACCCACACAGGACCCGCGTTCCAATGTTGTTAATGAGCTATATTCTTATTTTTAGCCCTCAAAGCTAGCCGAAGATTTTTGTTGCAAATATTTCAATGAGAGAAAATATTGATTTTAAAACAAGTGAAAGGATTATACCCCTTCAGTGAATATTGAAACATATTTTTGAGAAATAACTGAAATAATGAAATTGAGCGTGTTTACATGGATTACTACAAGGTCAGTTTTTCGATTAATTGCCCAGGCCTGATCCCCTTCCTTTATGACATTTTGAAGTTTAATTCTCTCAGCCCTCATCTCTTAAGAGTATTATGTTCTTGTTTATCTTCTTTCCCTTTCTCCTGTCTTAGCCTATACCGAGCTGCCTCATGCATAACCTGATCCACCCACTATCAGGGGGAGCTTCTGGATGATCTGGACCTTTCTTCTTATGTTGTCCTGGCAATTGTTTATGTTTTCAATCCTCTCTGACTTCTCTCTTTCCTTTCAGTCAAGTCATTGATACTATATCTTCCTTTCCTCCACCCTCTTCTTCCATTTTTGCTCTTCTGCTCTGAGTTATACCCCCTTTGACTGCATCACTACTTTCACCACTTCTTTTCACATTCACTGTTTTTTCCTCTTGTGTCCTCCACAGATAGCTGCCACCTAGGCATCCGTAGATGTATTTTCTGTTTTAGTCCAACTCACTTTTTTATTAGTTCAGTTAGTCCAGTTCAACGTCCTGGGGGGGCTAGAGCCTATCCCAGAAATTTACATGCAAGAGATGAGGGCAGAATACACACTGGGCAGGTTGCCTGTTCATTTCAGGGCCAACACATAGAGACAAAAAACCATTAATGCTCAGACAATCTTAGGAGGAAATGAGAGTGACCAATTAACCTGTCATGCATGTCTTTAGCCTCTTGGAGGAAGTAGAAGTACCTAACTTGAGAATATGAGGGTAACCACCAATTGCATGCCTCTTAGTGCCCAGCCTACCATCACACAGGAAATAACTTTTATTCGGGAAGGGGAGAAATGGGGGACTAAGCCATCTTGTCTGTTTGACAGCGTCAGCGTCCTAAAAAGCTTGTCTGTTTGACAAGATGGCTTAGACACAACATGGTCAAGTTAGTAAACAGTACATATAAACTTCTCCGATCTGCCTTGTTACTATCTCCTTATGAAACTGTAATTAATGAATTGGATTTTTGTTGTGCGAAATTTTTGAAATTCAGGAGGTTTAATACCTGAAACCGAGAAATTTGTCTCGGATTAAATACTTATTTTCATAACTTTCACTACAGTCTAGCAGCTGGCTGAGGCTTCTTCTCCTTAGTGGAGGTAGTTGAGCAACTACCGGGCTTATTACTGCCCCCTAGTGGTGGGATGCTAAAATGCAACAGAGTTTGTAGTGTAGCCTTATCCAATATTTTGAATCAGGTTCAGCTCACTTTCTGCAAGGAGCAATTAACTGGTGCTTCAGGGTCTGCAGCTGTTACCTTCGGGGTGTGCACAGAGACGTATGTGGCACATGGCTGAGGCCAGATATTTGCGTCATTGCTGCGTGCACGCAGCAGCTGGTCAGTGCTGTGTCTAGGCTGATGATGGCCTATAATACCCTGCAAGAGGACTGGACGAAGAGGTTCAGGTGGTAGTGAGAGATGTCCATGCCAGCGGCTCCAGAGTGCAGCAGGAGATCCTAAAGTGGACAGAGTGGGTGTGCACTGTGCCTAATCTTCATAAAAATGGTGTCATGCTCCATCCATGATGTTTTTTTCTATGTTGTGGAGCAACAAACGACAGCCTGGTTGACCTTCTATGGGCTATAAAAAGGTGCCCCCCACCCCGCGGTCCTGCAATCAGCTTTTTAGGACGCTGACGGTGGAACACAGCCATTAATGTCTAAACCACTGGCAACAAAAATGAGTACACCCCAAGTAAAAATGTCAAAATTTTGAGAAAAACAAAAACAAGAGTGTCCTCCCTACAGTCAAGCATGGTGGTGGGAGTGTCATGTTCTGGTGCCGCATGAGTGCTGCCGGGACTGGGGAGTTACAGTCCAGACCTTAACCCTATTGAGCATCTGTGGGGCCTCATCAAGTGGAAGGTTGAAGTGTGTAAGGTCTCTAACATCCACCAGCTCATTGATGTTGTCATGGAGGAGTGGAAGAGGATTCCAGTTGCAATCTGTAAAGCTCTGGTGAACTCAATACCCAAGAGGGTGAAGACAGTGCTCAAAAATAATGGTGACCACACAAAATATTGACAATGGTTGGACATTTTCACTTGGGGTGTAATATTTTTGTTTCCAGTGGTTTATACATTAATGGCTGTGTGCCGAGTTATTTTGAGGGGGCAATAAAGTTACACTGTTGAACAAGCTGTGCACTGTCTACTTTACATTATATCGAAGTGTCATGTCTTCACTGTTGTCCTATGAAAACTTAGAACTAAATATTTGCTCAAATATGAGGGGTGTACTCACTTTTGTGAGATACTGTAGAAGAAATATAGGGGGAATTTCATTAATAAAAATATTAAAGAGGATAATGAAACATTCCAAAAGGTGTTGATTGTGATGACAAAATATTCTGGCCTTCATTTTGGACCATTTGGGAAGATTTTGTCAATATTGTCAGAGCGAAAATTGGACTGACAGAGATGAGTTCTAAGAGTCGGGACAAAATATTCTCTTACATGATAGGTCTGAGCTGTTCATATTAGCCATCTTGTTTCCCTTCTGTTGCCTAGCTATTTCAGACGTCCTTTTAAAAGGTATCCTTTATGTTATAATCTAATCTAATATTGTTCATATAAAGGAGACAGTATTGACTTGTTATGGCTGTGACAGAAGTATTGTCCAAATGTATGAACAAGTTTAAGAGAAAATAGCAAAGTCACAGGAGTTACAGTTATCTTGAGGCATGCTATGAAGCTGAAGGTTTGAAAAAGGGGTCCACAGTGATGTAGTTGACCTTAGAGGTGATTTTATTTCTTTTTAGAAATTTCTGATGGTGGTGAAAAATATATGGAACACGTTTTGAGCAACCACAAAATAATAGTGAATATATTGCTCAAAACTAAATAAAAAAATTTTTTTTTTCATGAAAGTGTTATTAATTTCCAACTGAATTGGATTGAAAATTTCTTTGTGGGACATGTTTTTTCCAAAGTTTCAAGAATCAATTATATGTGGCTACTTTTTTGGTAAAAAAAAGAAAAATGTGGTTAAAGAAATGTATCACCTCAGAAAACAAACAGTCTGGCAGGCTCAGGAAAGGTACTGCAGTAATTTATGTGTATGTATGGGGAATTCTATTTGTGAGTAACAATAAGGGTGCTGTATATATACATGTGTTTTCCTCCACACACATGGAGATATTCTTAACACATACACTCATAAAATACAGGAATGTCAAAGAAATACCTCAAGCCCCAGAGATTTTAATGTCAGCGCAGCTGGTGAGCATGATATTCCTTACGTCTTTGCAGCTTTTCATCACATGTTGCTTTCACCTACCTCTTTAAAACATGCAGAGCATCTACTGTAGCATTACGATGATGGATGTCTCAGAAAGTCCATCTCTGACTTGGGTAAGAAAACTTGGGCCAAACAGGATAAGTAAGAATCCATGACAAGAGGGTTCAGCACTTCCACACATAACACATACACCAAATTATGTTTGACATGTAGCTGTTACGCTCCTTCTGTTTTGTTATGCTGATTCATTAAGTTACTTTTAGGGCATTTCCACACTTGCTAACATAAAATTTTGTCAATTAAAACGTGCGTTGCTAACATGAGAATTGTTGATAATCATTTCTGTTCAGTCATCAACTCCTGATTATCGTCAACTTTATTTGTACAGCCCTTTCACACAACAGTGGTTGTAACAAAGTGCTGAACACAAACATCTATAAAAGCCTATTTGAAACAACTAAAAACACAGAATACCATAAATCAGGAAAAGGAGCAATATGAGCAAACAACAATAAAACGATGAGATGAAATCAAAGTAAAAACACAGGAGTCGTATGCTAGCTTAAACACCAGTGTATAAATATGAGTTTTCAAACGAGCTTTAAAAATGGACAGTGATGATGTCATGGTTTTAGATAATTGCCGGACCCACATGCAAAGGAGACTGTCAGAAGGGGATGGTTAGTAACAATATTTATTTCTAGGATGATGAAGGGTAGAGATGGCTGACGAGGGCTGCGAAGCTGGCAGGGCTTCAGGCGGTGAGACTCCGGTCTCGGGGATTCTGGTCTTGGCCCGTGAGTTCCGTTTGTAAAGAGGAGGAGGCAAGAGCTGCGAGGTTGACAAAACATCAGGTGGAGAGAACTCCGGTCTCGGAAATTCTGGTCTTGGCTCGAGGGTTTCCCTTGTAAAGAGGAGAAGACTAGATTATTCACATTTCAGGGAAAATGACACGAGTTAGTTAGGGAGGCTTGGTGTTACCACTTAGGCAACCGCTCAGGCATCGACTGGCTGGCAGCTGGCTCCATTTATCCTGGTCCTAACGAGGCTGATTGATCGCAGGTGTGGGAACGCACCAGGGAATGAGGCCCAGCAACCGATTCCAGGATGCCCTCTGGTGGAACCTGCGGGAAAGAAGCCAGCCCCAAACACCATCCCTGACAATCACGTTGCAAAGGTGACGTTATAGTGAGATGGGCACTAAAGAGCAAGTTGTGAAGATAAACACCATATGTTTGGAAAAGTGAAAGGTATATGTAGCATTTTACTGGATGGTATTTATTTATAAGTGTCTGAGTAAAAGAAGGAAAACCTAAAACTGATTTTTCTAAATATTTTGCTAAAGGGATACCGTGTAACTTGTGGCCACTAGGGGGGGCTGGACCTTCCCACACGGCTCTCTGGTAAAATGAAGCCGTTTCCATCCTGCATCGTGCTGCAGACACACTGACCAGCTGATAGGGAATCATCTGGATTTTCCACCATTGAAGGATCAGATCCTACTAGTGGAGGGATGCGACTGATGCTTCTAGTTATATATGATCCATTTATCTCCTGGTTGCTATGGAAACGTCAGCATTAGCCTGTGGCTTATGGGACATTACAGCGTATGAAACCATCAAACTAAAGCAGCCAGTTACTGATCGTTCTGTTACCACTTTGATATTTACATGAATGACAGGAAATGATTTATTACATGAAAACCTGCTTAGAGTCACATTAGCTTTGGTCTGTAGTAGTGTTGTCACGGTAACCGGTACTTCAGTACCAAGTCGGTTCCAGTTCTGTATTTTCATAATACCAGTAGTACCGATGCTACCAAAGGAACCAGACGTGAGATGTGTACATCTGCCAGCTGCAAGCAAAACAGTTTGGTGAAGACGACTCCATCAGCAGCGGGAGCAGTTGCTCTGCCTCAGCTCGTAGAAGGTTTCATAAAAGTCCACAAAAACTTGGTAATATTCCTCCGTACTGCTTGTCCAATGTACCCATAGTGTGCTGAGTGGGTAGCATCCATCATTTACTGGAAACAACATAACTCAGTACATTGCTTAGCTTTTAACTGAAGCTGCGGCCGAAAAAACCAGTAGGCAGACAAACCAGTAGGCAGAATATGTGCCAAACGCTCTCCCCCCAGTCTGTTGCAGCTTCGGTAGTGTCACCATGGCACCGTCAGTTCTCAAAGCATAATGTGACTTAAAAGTAATAATATTCTTAGGGTGATCCATTATCTCCGTCAATCAATAAGATGTAGTCTAAAACCAATAAAAAACAATGTTTTTTGTTTAAATACTTGAAGGCAAGGCGCCACTGCATACATTTTATTAATTTATCTGTTGAAATTTATACATTGTAAAGAGATCAATATTTTAATAAAGGTGGGGGATATCTTGAAGAAATAAAGACCTTTTTTTGCCGTGGTATCGATTTAGGTATCGAGTATTGTGTAAATTCACTGTTATTGGTACGACCACTGAATTTCTGGTATGGTGACAATACTAGACTGTAGCTGTAGCTTCAACATGTTAGCTTTGTTCTGTAACCAATTAGCTCCAAAAGATTAGCTTTGGTCTGTAACCGGTTAGCTTTAACATGATAGCAGAGGTGCAAAGAGTACTGAAAATGTGTACTCAAGTACATGCACAGTACTGTTCCATTGTAAAAGTACTGGTCTTGAAAAAAAATTTAAGTTTCCTCAGTAAACAGGTACATGTCATTTCTAATAGTCCAGTTTAGTCTAATTATAATCCCATTTAATCAGACTTTATCCAGTTGTTTTAACTGCTTTCATACAAATATACAAGCTAAATTAAAGAACATGTGAGTGTGCTTGGAGTGATGGAAGAAAGTAGAAACAATTATTCTTTCTCCAAGATTCTGTACTATAGCTGTAAAAGAAAACTAAAAAAGACTAAAGATCTGTTGCACACTTTCTTCAGAAGCTGATCCATGCTTCTCTGAGCCTCTTTTGTGAGCCACAAAGCAAACTTGCTTTGGAAGAACAAGCTTTTTGTGGATGTTCCCTTCATACCTAACCCTGGCACCCATACGTCTTACCAGTGATACAATCTTCTAAAAACGTCTCTGGAAATGTGGTTTATTCTAACTGTGACCCTGCTTATATTAGTTTGGTATTCTCTCAGTTCTCACACATATGTTGTCTGTCATGGAAAATGCAATCAGCATTTGCACTCCTGCTGCTGCCCTGTTTATTGATTGTAAAAGAGAAAATATGTAGCCTGTGATGACAGAGTACTGGGAATCCCTTTTTAAAAAAACAACAGAAAAGTGTGAGTGTCAGTGCGCAGAAAGTCACAATATGAATCGTGTCACATACAAAGCCGAGGTTTTCTGCAGGCTGTCCACACTGGGCACCCCCTGGACTTCCAGCTCCTTTGCTACTCCAGGAAACAGAAAGAGAATAGGCAATGATGGAGAGACTCCTGGAGACCTGGGGGTGTCACTGTTGGAATCAGGTTCAATATCTATTAGAAGTGCACCTCCAAGACCAGAAAGCACTGCAGTGAACAAAGAGACTTCAGGATGAGCATCACTGCACTGAAGCATGGATATTGCTTTGGACCTCTATAAGCATTCCATCACGCCTTTGGCCTTGCTCTCGTAATTTACCTTTGATGTAAACAGTATTATTAGCATGCTATTACTACTAAACCGCAGGCCAGAAGAAGCTCTGTAATGAACATTAGCTCTCATACTGTACAGCAGCCACATGGCAAAGCAAAAGCATGCCCCTCAGAATCATTAAAAGCGTATTATCTTAACAGCGTTTCATCAGCCAGCCTTTCCCTTCCACTGCAGCTCCTCAGACGCTGCACGCACAAAACTGATCATGGCTGCGTGCACATATCAATATGTCAAGCCCTTTGTCCTGGAGTTGCACCATGGAACTAATTTGCAGCTGGCAAGAAGCATGCAGCAGAAACCGCAAACACACCAATTAAGCTGACATTCAGCTTTCTGCTCACTTGTCTTTCAAAAATACATACGGCCCGGCGTTCCAAAGCCCGAGGAAGAGAAGTTCACAAGTGAAATCCCTCGATCCCTGAGAGAGAGCAGGGGCAATAATTACTGGCCAACACATTTGATTTATTGTGGAGCTGCATTCCCCTGGCTTGGTTATAAAACACTCCCCAGACCTGTCTGCGTATGATGCAAAAAAGCATCAACACTTTGTATCCTCACTTTGTTGTTCCGCTGCATGCCGGCCCCATACTACAACCGGAATATCCACTCAGGCTTTGAGGTTTACAGAAAATTAAATATGAATTGTTTGAACAATATATTCATAAATTCTGTGACCCTGTCAACCCCTGTCTGTCTTTTATGACCTGCTGATCAAACTGAATCTAGAGACAGACAGATTGACGGCATTATTGGTGCATAGAGAAGGGGAAGAGATTGAAGGCAAACCTGATATCCCCCTGAAATCCGTGATTGAGTCCCTTCTCTGCGCGTGCCGATGGCGGATCCACTCACAAGCTTTAAATATCTGCCAGTCGATGTGATGTGGAAGTAAAATAGCAACAGAATATGTATTAATGTGGAGCATGGCAATGTCATTTTGAAAATACGATACTGACAGTGCTGAGGTCTTACTCAGTCAAATTTGAGATCACCATAAAATCCTTTTACCACAGATCAATCCCAGCCCATGAGGTCAGATCCCATCTCTTTTTAGCTTGAACACAAGCGTCATGGCGGCATGATGCTTCCCAGGTGGCTTGTGGATTCTGTGTTTCGCTGCAGAAACATGCAACTTGCACAGACTAGCAGACTTTAATGGAAAATGCATACATGCTGCGAAAGGCTTTATCCATTATACATCCTCGCTGCTTGGGTTCAGCCTCAGCTGCTTCATGATTTAAGGTGACAATGTGCAGATGTGATGTCAATTATACAATATACATCTAATTCTATGCACAGAATCAGAGCTAAGGTTGACAGCACTTACGGACATGTTTTATGCTGGATAAAGGAGGCAGTGTGCTTTATAATAAGAGAGAACATTTTTTCAGATGGGATTACCAAACTGCATATTACATGTGTGAAAGTCTTATACATGAAAAACTCCCCTGTCAGTCCTGCAACCATAGAGCAATTATCCTGCCGTGATTTGCTTCTGTCTTTCGGTGTGGTGATATTTTGTTTTGAAGTTTTGTTTGTAAGGAGAAAATGTGCTTAAAACCACTGAGATAAAAATAAATACAGCACTGTGTGTAATTATTTTTCCATGCAGTGGTTACAGTGAAAACATGGCACATACATAAAATTTGAAAAGGAATCTGCTCGTGCGGGCACATACATGTTCGTTATAGTCCAGCACACCAAACATCTTCCAGTGGTAACTAGATGGAGTTTTACCATTTCAGTTATTCAGTGGTTACCCTGGTTTCTCTGGATATCTTAGACACTCAAAGACTTCTCTTAGTGGGATCTTTGTCTGTTCATCTCACCTTGGGACCTGCAAACCCATCATATGTTTATGAAAAGACCCTGGTGGTAGAAAAGAAAACGCACTGGCCAGTTTTGTGATGAATAAAGGGAATAATTTGAGCTATCGTGCTGCAGCTACTATGAACATTATGTACTTACTTATGTTTTTTATCCATTAGCAGCTTTCTTTAGCATCCATGCTGCCAATTATGTCCTACTGCCTGAACTAAGAGCAGCTGAATGAGAAGCAGAGGTTGGACAATCGATCCAAACATCGATAATATCGTTATCAAATGATACTAGAGTAATAAATTTAATACTTTCACCTCCTCTCCTCTCTGCAGTATGTTCCACCTCCCCGTCCCAGCATGGAGCAGTCACACCTTGCTCCTTCTCCGCGCTCTTGTGTTTTGACGTTGTACCGTCACATGACTCAGGCGTGCAGGTAACCATGTACCGGCCAGCAGCACACACACCACTAACTGGTAAGCAGTCTGGACCAGTATGGCTGATGTGACAAATGAGTGGTTAATGTGAGATCTATCAGATCCTGCAGCATCCTGTAAATGTAAGTGTGGCAGGACGAAGGAGGGCCTGAGCAGGAATCAATCCCACAACCTCCTGGCTGAAAGCCATCACGCTGACCAGTCAGCCAAAGGGATATCACTGTGGCTGAGTAGTCATGGGCATGATCAGTCGGAGGCATAGTGACACAACCCTCACTGTCACATGAGTTTTCATAAATAAGGAGGATAAAGCTGTGACACGTTATTTATAAAAAACAACTTGTTTACATGGTACAGGTAATTCTACAGGCTTTGCATTCATGCTGGAGGTGTTGGTATTGGTTTGGGTTTAGATGAGACAAGTCACTTAACTATTGATAACAGAGGAGGTGCGCTAAAAAAGGAGAGGACATTTAATACAAAACGGCTTTTCGAGTCCTGAGTGGCTGGTGTTTGACCAAGAGAAGACATGAGGTGCTGTAAAGACTGCCCTATCTATTCAAAAGGAAAAAACAAGCAAACAAAATGAAGGATTTTGACGGTGAGATGAAAAGTTTCAGGCTGGATTCAGTGAAAGAAACTGCCCAAAGTCTGCTGCACAGCCGGGAGACTTTTATTTAATCTATCATTCATTATTTATTTAGCCTTTCATTTTTTGATGTTAATACATTTTTATTATTCTGCCATCTACGAACACGTTTGTGAATCTGACGGAGATTTTTCGAAAGAAACTTTTTCAGAATGAATTGAAGAAGACTGAGCGCCATGCAGAGAATGTTGTTGTTATTGGTACAAAAAACACATAGCATGAAAGGCATCACTGATCTAAGACCTACATTTAGGGCCCTGGGTGGGTGGTAATGTTTTTAAACCCTTCAGAGATGTTATCGTTGTCCAGATAGAAAATCATCAGTAGCTCTTTTTCCTCCTTCTCCTGCACTTTCACAAATGTGTGAAGCAAAGGACAGGCCTCCTTTCACACCGGATCATCACCCCACTGACTGAAAACACACCGTCCTCCACTTCACATGAGCTGTCACATTATATTGCTGCTTAAAGACATGAAATATTGAACTGCTTTTCTCTGCCACTTCAGTACATTAGCAGCTGTTTTGTGAGTTCTGTTTATCACCTTTAACTGAGGAGAAATCCTATTTACTTTTAGATTAGCTACACCAAAGACTGTAAAACGAATGGACGAACCGTAAAACCAGGTGACCCGAAGGTTTCTGAAGAGCTGAAAAGACGCTCAGTGGGAAGTTTCCACCGTCGCCATCTTGGTACTGTCTGGTGCTGAGAGGGGGGCTGTGAGCGTGGGGAGGGATGATTGACAGGCATCAAACCTGCAAACGGAGGTAGGCAGGTTAAAGCTAAGTTACGCTGTTAGCCGGCTAAAAAGTGCGGTTGTGCTATCCTCTGCCTCCTTGCTGCTCGATATCTGACACCTGTCAATCAAAAGGACACACCCCAAATTATGAAGAATTTTAGGATTAAATAGCATCTAAATGAATGAGTGAGAATTTTTTCCCACCCCCACAGTTGTCTTGAACTTAAAACTGAACTTTTAAAGCTAAATTGGTTTTTTGAACCAGGCTGTAAACATGTTTAATTCTGCTGTAAAGTTGGTCTTTTCAACATGGAAGTCTATGAGAAATTGTTTTTCAACATTTTTAGTTTCTCAAGCTGGGTTTATACTTGAGCCTCGTCTGAATCAGGGGGCTTACAGTGTCAGTAGATAGTAGATAGACAACTAATATGGTGAATCATTGATAAACTCCGCCTTGTGGAATTTATAGGCCGGTGGTCTAACATTTCATCCTACTCATCGAGATGTGCTACCTGTGCCTTTTATGCATGCGCACAGCCCAAAATATCATCACCATATGTGTTACGGACATGCCTATAAATCCATGCTACCCTATGGCTAAATCGCTGTGTGTTGTGAGGCTTTCCTTACCCGTAGCTCAGGAATAAACTATCAGTAACTTTACATCTGTGTTTTATGTATTTTTTTTCCATAGAAATTGTAGGGCTATATTTAATCTATTTTGAGTTCTTAAGCCTAATATCCATTGCAGTGGAGGCATCCTACCTTCATAGGACGGATGCAGGCTACTGCATAGGGTAGCAGTTTTTTTTTTTAGCAGACTAATTTAGTCTGTAGGATCATCCTTTGTTCAAATAAAGTGTCACGGCTCTACTTTCGTGTTGTGAGACTGTCATGATGAGAAAAAAACTTAATGTCCCGGTGTGTAAGAATTACAGCCATCTAGTGGTGCGCTAATTGAATGCCAGCAACAAAGTAATGCTCTCAGGCACCACCCTATGTAACAGAGCTCTTACCACTATGGAAGCCGCGGATAGTCAAAAACATTTGAGTGCCCTGTCAGGTTATGAGGTTCAGATTTATACATCATTCTTTTTCCTTATTAATTCCAATAAATTGCAAGCACATCTTGTGCATTTCCTACCAGGCAAACAGCTAATAGCTAATGTCATTACGTGCAATCGTTTTTCTTGACCTCTCTTGATCATCTGATAAAGCAAGAGGGAGAGGGAAAGAAAAGTTTTGGCTAAACTTTTTATTTGGCTAAGCATTTGCAGAGACAGTTTAGCATTTCATATTATTTATTTCAGCTGATTTATTATGGACGAGAGAAGCAGCATTACTTTGGTCTATTCTTTCTGACTGAAAAAAACCCACAACCTGCGATGGCCAATATTTCCAAGCGCTTCTTATCACTTATATCAGGTGATATGTCACCTGAAACATGAGGAAAAATCTGAGAAAACACTGTCGACAGAAGCGTGCGGTAGAGATGCGTGGATTTCGGTTGCACCCGCGAATAACCGCAGATCCGGGGGAATGACGTGTCGAAAAATTAAGATTTTAATTACATTCGGGCGGGTTGCAGCTGAGCTAAGCTAAAGCTAATTTAAATATACCTACAATTTAAATATACCTAAAAACTATTCTTTGGATGGCGGGCAGGTGCGGTTTTGAAAACTGGTAAAAAAAAATTTCTTGTGCGGGCGGATACCGGACAGATGGAGATTTTAAGAAGCAGTTGCGGATGAAAAAATAAGTCACCTGCCCATCTCTAGCGTGCGGCTGTTTGCTGGTAGACGTCTGTGAAAAACGGGTGACAGAAACTGAAAACTTTTGCAATGGGGGCTTCTACACTGTAAGCTAACTAACAAATTAGCTGTCTCTGCCATTTATATAGAAACCAATGGTTAATTTTCTGATCTAAACTAGGGGTGGGCGATTTTTGAGACTGATTTGAGACTGGTCAGTGCAACCAGAAGATTTATGTGTATAAACAATCCTATAGGGGGTAAAAAAAGTCAATTCCAAGTCAAGGTCCAAGAAGATTTCTGAACAGATTTTAATTTAAGTAGTTGCAGTTTTGCTAACATGTAGAAAGAATAAAAACATACTAAAAGACCCTTATGCTTCCTTTTCCACATAAATAAACTTGTTTCAAACGTCATGCAGCGTGGCTGTACTCACCATAGATACACTGTATGTAGATCAGCCCCATGCTTCCATGTGTTTCAAGTTTCAATGGTCGGCCGCCACCAGGGGGCAGTGATGAGCAGTGCATAGTTAACCCCGCGATCCTACGTCGGTTTCAGACGCTCTTGGCGGCGGTAATGCGCTGCTATAAAGTCGTTTTTAACCACCTAACACAGCCTGAACACTAGCAAAACCTCATTCTTTAACCCTCTGGGGTCTAGGGTATAAATCGCCGGTTTTGGCTACTTATGATTTTATGCTTGTATTTCACCTTTAAATACACTCCAACCAGCCTTGTTTGGTATCATTCTTTTCAGCATAATCTCACCTGTGTGTTTTTGTAGGTATTTTGTAATTTTGATTCAATGTATCAAAACGCTGGACTTGAAATCACACAAAAAACACAAAATCCGAATGGAAAAATGTTGAATATATCACTGTGAAAACTACAAATATGTGTAATGAACCATTTTTTACAATTTATAATGTAAATATAGATTGTAAATTAACGCTGCTAGGTCGTCTTAAATCGGCGACGTAAAAAAGACGCAGTGGCGTGTCCAATGACTCCTGAGTGTTAAGCTTGTGTAATTTGTAATTTTTTTTCCAAGTCTTCGTTCTTCTACTACAGTTTTTTCCCCCTCCTGTTTTTTCTGCTCAACAATGCCACCATGGTTTCTGGTGGTATTACTACACCTTCTGCTTCGAGTGACTGATGGTTTTGTCGGCGCATCATTGAAATAGAACTGCAATGTATAGAATGTGACCTAAATGATCTATACATCTCCTCATTTTGGCGGATCGTCTACACTTTCTAATCGTCCACGATCTAATATCGTCATATCGCACACCCCTAATCTAAACCAGTGTCTCCATCTCATAAATGCCGCCCCGATGTAGACTCTTGTTTTCTCCTGATTATGGTTTCGTTTTCTTTTTCATACATTTAAATTGATAAGGTAGCACAACTTTTTTTAAAGTTATTTTTCCTATAGCCCTTTTCATACACATGATGATCACAAAGTACTTTACAATTTAAAAATATCAAAGATCAATATCACGTGCAGATTGGGAAAGAAACAGTGACACGTTGCGCTTACCTACGCTCAAATATAAACACACACACCCCTAATGCTACTTATTAAATCATAGAACCACAATCAGAACAGACCATGCTAGAAGAACCATTATTATTTGAGAGAAAAGTGACTGAGTTTTAATGACCTTGAGTATCACAATAAAACTCTTCTCTGTGGTTAAAATTTAGAATTTGAAAGTATTTCAATAAGTGCCCAATGAATGGTCAATCACCAATTTGTAGGCTTCCTATTGCAGGGAAATTACAAAAATGGCAACTGCCTTCTCTCACTATGACAACGAAACAAACATCTGGGGTTGTTTTGTTTGAACAGAGGCATTCCTTTCATGATGAAATACTGTCTGAGTAATGAGAAAAGTCTTGTCAGTGGGACATGAAAGCACTACATCTTGTCATGATTTAAGAAAATGAGGTGTTTACAGAGCAAGATTTAGTTTTTTCTAAGTTGATCAGAGTTCCTGAACAAGTGAGACAGCAAATGACACTTTGTGTATTTGCCTGCCGATTTGCTTCACCATGTATTATGTCAGGCAGATATTTTGGGAGGGGGTTCAGATCATTCAGGCACTTGAGTTGTGCCTATGTGAAAAGCAGGTCTCATGACAAAAGCATCTCGCTGAGTGAAACATGGATGTTCAGCATTGTGCAAGGACATCTAGCTACTGTATATGACTACAGAATTTCTTAATGGGGAGGCCAGGCAAGGACAGACCTGGATAAGACCTGGGACATATAATTTAAAAAAAAAAAACTTTTTAAACCAGGTGTTGAGAATGGAGAAAATAATGCATTGATTACCAAATTGTTTGCAAGTCTTTTTATTGTCAATGATAATTTACTGGGGATAACCCTACCTTCTGGCTTTAATCATTGTTACACTTCCACAGACCTGTCAAGTATCCCGTTTTGGCCGGGAAACTACCGTATTTTACCCCTCTTTCCCGCCGGTCTCCCGTATTTATATTTTCCCGTAATTATCCCGGATTATGATATAATAATGA
>JAVQJG010182565.1:0-15442 GCA_036024015.1 Craterocephalus amniculus
GTGGGGGTGGGTGGAACAGGGTTTTGTTGCTTTTATAATTTCTGTTAAGCACTTTGTGTTACATTTTATGTATGAAAAGTGCTATATAAATAAAGTTTATTATTATTATTATTATTATAGAATATTAAGGCTGCCCTTAGATAAAAATAACAGGAATGGTGTGAATTTAAGTTTTTCAACGCAAACCATCCCAAACAATGGTTGACAAACTTGTTTCCTCTATAGGAAATCTGACTGCTAAATCAGCTCTTTGTTTAAGCTTTAGCAGTACACACATCCCAGTATGAAAACATACACCTGAGAGGCAGGTGTAGCTAAAGAAAAACGATTGAAGAATAGAGGGGGTAAAGAAAAAAGAGAGAGGAAACCAGCCTTATGAATCCAGACAAATCTCTCTTCAAATATGAAATTACCCTGTCTGAAGGAAATTAGTTGGGCTATGATTTGATGCAAGCTAGCACATTAGCTAGGTTGATGGAGCGTTTCCTCTGAGCAGATGTGTGCATGTGTAGTTTGCGTTATTTAGGATAAGCAAAAGCAATACAGACTGAAGCCAAGTAGAGCCGAGCTTACCGACAATGTCCCCTACGCCGTAATTCTTCACGTCTGGACAAGCTCGTCGTTTGAATATGAATTATCCGAATACTGTGATGAATATTGCAGAACGGAAGAGCGCATGCGCACAACTAGGCAATGGCTGTCCAGTCGCAGCATCAGCATCACCAAGGACTCAGCCGGAGACGTGAGGTTCAGTTTAAAGAGCAACTTAAGCCATTCATTTTGTGCTTTTAACATATTTAGTTTGCAATCGTAAACGTGTAATTAGTTGGCTTAATATTTTTATATGCTGCATCTGTCAGTATATAAAGAAGGTTGACTACTTTGCTGACAAATATTTCACACCAATTATAGCTGGTGTTATGTTGATTCTACAAATCACAACATAATCTTCAAGATGACATACATGGTATTTACAGATCAACTTTATGATGTAATTGTTCATCACATATTTAGTCAAACCACTGTGGTCAACATATATATCCAGCGTGGAGAATACATTCTTTGGAAGATGTCTGATTTTACTGCTCTCTAATATTCCCCCCTCAGAAAATGTAATCAGGCAGTTTTCTCTCCATCTACCGGCAGATTGGATTTTTGTAAAGTTTAATAAAAAATGATCAAGACATTTCCATTTTAAATAACAACTTTTATTTAGAAAAAATCAAACAATCATATAAACTTGAAACAATACACAGATTATTTTATTACAAAGAGAACGTTAGCACCATGGTTATTCTCCTTTAAAGCATTTCATACTTTATGTTTCATAAAAACATAGCTGACATAAGTTGTGATATTCAGTACTTGCTTTGAGTCCATTAACGGTAATAAAATTAAATGCACTAAACCACATGAAAGTTGCAGTGGTACCCATCTCACTTCTAAACAAATCCTATCATCCCACTCATAAAGATTTTCCCTTGAATGCATATATAACCCATTAAAATGAGGATGAGTGTTTTAGGCAATTGATTGCTTCCCATTTAAATGAATATCTCAATTAAAACATTAAATGAAAAGGGTAAAAGGGAGTCATTTATTTCAAACATATTTTGACCTGAAATGGTCATTAATTCAACAAAAAGGATGTCTGCTCTGACAGCAGAAGTGACTAAAACAGGTTTTTTGTGAATCGTTTCAGAAGTTTTTCTCTCTGCATTCCCATGAAAAAGTAGTGACGCAGATATGATGTATTGTGTATATTTTGTGCTGTGATGTTTAATATTGTGTATTGAGTGGTTTTTGTTCAGAACAATATTGTTTGTAGTTTTGGATTCTGTAGCTTTTTGTTTTGTACAGAAGTTTTTTTTTTTATAGCAGTACACCCACAAAACCTTCTGAAAACAATAAAACATAAAATTAACAATCAATTTTCTTTCAGTTTCACTCAAAAGCCAACATCCACTAGTAACATTTGCAGGTTGAGCCTATCTTAGTTTTGACTACCTATTTTTGGTTCTTCTGCAGAAGAGTAAAAATAAACCAAGTCTAAAATACCAGTCAGAGGTGTGATATAGGCAGTCCCTTCATATATCTTATAATTTCAGAAGTTTTCTTGTGTTGATGTACCTAAAAGACATTTTAGACACACCCATATGATCTATTGAATCCACAGAAAGTCATGATTTGTATAATCTTTCCAAAATGTTGTCACTGGCAGGCTATGCAAATAGAAATGTGTTTATCTTAAAAGAACAAAACAAAACATGTACAAACTGCTGTGGCGCAAACCAAATAATGATCTGCATTGTCATTCTAAAGAGGTCTTTTTTATATGCTTGCTTTAGTACACAGAGAGAAAAAAATGTATTCATATAGAGGTATGCATGCATAAATAAATAAGATTTTTCTCCCAAAATGAATAGTTTATTTTTTGCATTGCATTCACATTATTTGCTGCATTGGTTAGCTGCCAATTTTGAAGTCGTGCTGGGGCTAAATATGACACTGTTGACAGTATAACAAAAAATGATACAGTTTGTTTTGCTGTCTTTTACATATATACTTCACAAGCTCCCTCCATGCGTTTGTACATAGCACATTGCACTCTTCAAGGGTTTTTTTCTTTTTACACTTTTTTGTAGGACAATACATCTGGAACCCCTTTTCCAGGTGTTTGCCGTTTGTACTTTCTTCAGTTTTCGAAAGAAAATTTTTAACGGCTGCAAAGTTTTTATAATATAAATCTTGTCCTCTCATCTCTGTTGATGGGATCAACATTTTGCTTCCTTTACATTAAATGACTGCGTAGTCTAAAATAATGTGTGTTCAATTCTTATATTATACAAAGCAAGCTCGCTTACTTTTCATTAAGGCCATTTTTTTAAAACCTGAAATGTTTATTTTTACATAGGATATAACAAGTACCCAGAAAAAGAAGAATGTACATATTGTCCAGCATAGAGTCCTGAGGCTTGGTCTGAGGGCAGCTGAATGTACACTGTGTCCCCAGGTTGTAGAGGTAATACAGCGCTCCCTGAAGCTTGGTCCAAGAAACCCTTTTTGTATTCATCATATGTGTACATCACTTGCTCATTATTTC
This sequence comes from Craterocephalus amniculus, assembly GCA_036024015.1. Taxonomy (NCBI): domain Eukaryota; kingdom Metazoa; phylum Chordata; class Actinopteri; order Atheriniformes; family Atherinidae; genus Craterocephalus; species Craterocephalus amniculus. The sequence goes on from JAVQJG010182565.1 coordinate 3,104, forward strand.
TCATTAAAGCTACCCATACATTAGCTCCCTTGCAATGAATGTGATATGCAAAGTAATAAATGCCAGGCATGTCACAGGTGAAGATTCCTGTCTGGGGATCGTAGTTTTGGCGACCATTGTACAAGAGCTTGTCAAATACAACTGGAGCACCAACAGGTGGAAAAGGAGTTGTTACTAGAGCAGTAAATGCTGGCATTTCTAGCCCACTAGGGCCCATTACTTCTGCCCCACTTCCGCCATACTTGGCCTTCTTACCATAACTTCCAGCCTTAACACCATCTAGTCCTGGGCCCATCTCAGAGAGCACGCCAGCCATTTCAGGAGAAAAACCGGGTACTCCAGGTGGTCCTGGCAGACCAGGAGGGCCAGGTTGACCTGGCTGTCCAGGAGGTCCAGAGGGTCCTTCTTTTCCAGGGGGTCCTACGGGACCAGGTACACCTGGACTTCCATTACCTGCAATTCCTGGTGGACCAGGAGGACCATTATCTCCTTTCAATCCAGGAAGACCAGTAGGCCCAATCGGTCCTGCAGCACCGTCCAGTCCTGGAATTCCTTTAGGACCTTGAGGTCCTGTATTACCAGGCAAACCTATTTGTCCTTTTGGACCGGGAGCCCCTGGGGGACCAGGCATGCCAGGTAGACCTTTATGCCCATCATCTCCTTTGGAACCACCTGGTCCTTGTGGACCTCTCAGTCCTGGTTCCCCACGGTCTCCGGGAAGACCATTCTTACCAGGAAGTCCAGGAGGACCTGGATCCCCCTTAACCCCATCAAGTCCTTTTGGGCCTCCTTCTCCACAGTCTCCTTTAGGCCCAGGTGAACCAATTCTTCCTGGGGTTCCCATAGGACCTGGAGGACCTGGTGGACCATTTGGTCCAGGGGGTCCAAGCATGCCAGGAAGTCCACCATAACCTTTATCTCCTTTAGGTCCTGGAAGTCCAGGTGACCCACCCATTCCTTGATCACCTTTTGGTCCTGGTAGTCCCGGTTTACCAAAACCAGGCAGTCCTGGTTTTCCTGGCAAACCTGGTGGTCCAGGATGACCTTTTCCACCGGGCATACCTGGTTGTCCTGGCTGCCCAGTTTGACCTGGCTTTCCTTGACCAGGTACACCTGGAGGACCAGGTAGTCCTCCTTCACCAGCTGGTCCAGGAGGCCCTGCCTCTCCAGGATGTCCTTTAAGTCCCGGTGTTCCTTGTGGACCCGGTGCCCCTGTCAACCCTGGTTTCCCAAAACCAGGCAGTCCTCTCGGGCCAGCTGGTCCTGGGAGCCCTGGGAGCCCTTTGTGACCAGGTTGTCCTGGCAGTCCCATCCCTTTATCTCCTTTGGGTCCTGGTAATCCTGGTAGACCTGGTAGCCCTTTGTGCCCTGGCTCTCCCTTGGTGCCTGGTTGGCCTGGTAATCCCTGTATCCCTGGTTTACCAATTCCTGGAAGCCCAGGTGGTCCTGGGGGACCTTGAGGACCTGGTTGTCCAGGTGGCCCATTTTCCCCCCTTAGGCCCATTTCCCCTTGGGGCCCAGTCTCACCATTTCCTCCAGGTTTTCCTGGCAGCCCTGGCAAACCTGGTTTTCCAACTCCAGGCAGTCCTGGTGGACCTGGAGGTCCAGGTCGACCTGAAGGACCAGGTAGTCCATTTCCTGCAGGTCCAGGAGGTCCTGGAGGTCCCTCTGGTCCAGGTGACCCAGCTGGTCCTGGTTCTCCTTGGGGAATTCCCTCTGCACCACTCGGGATCGTCTGACCTGTCAGGAATGATATAATTACAGAATTATTAGCATAGCCTAGCCAAAACCTAGATCAACAGTGATTACGTGTATAATACTTTTAAACAATATTTACAACAGAATAAAATGTACAGTACCAGTCAAGGGTTTATACACACGTTCCTAATAAATCTAAAGGGATAGTGTGTCCATACTTTTGACTGATAGAACTACCTAGTTGACTATGATAACTTGAGGAAACATTCATGGCCTACAACAATGACCAGAGTTCGCAACTTTTTTTTTGCATGGTATGGGAACAGTCACGTCATCTTGAATATGAACAAGATAGATGTTGATTTTAGGAGGACAAGCAAAAAGCTGAACACCATTTCATCCTGTTAGAAAAGGTTAAGGCTACAGAGGGCTTCAGATACCATGGTATTCACCTGGATAACAGGCTAAGAGGAAAATGGGACGGCAAGGCTGTTTACAAGAAGGGGCAAAACAAACTAAACTTCTCTGAGGATGCTTTGACCTTCAAAACGTGCAACGGGAGGCAGATTATATTTCATAAATCTATGGTTAAGATAGCAATTTTCAGAGCCACTGACTCAAAGAAACTGAATTAATTGATCATGAAAACTGGCTCTGTGCTAAACACTGCTCTGTGGCCTCATTATTGATTGTAGAAGGAAAAGCAGTGCACAAACCTCTCATCGCAATTAACAACACTGCTATGCAGCTTACTGATAAAACAGCAATCTTTTCTTCAGCTTCTCTCCAATATTTACAGGTATAAGAAGTCATTTCACCATTGTAAGGCACAGTGATGACAATATTACTTAAAATAACTCTTTGTTATTATTTAGTTTTTAAAATTTTCCTGTGGTTATTAAAATACACTGAAACAGTTAGGATCAGTTCAGTTCAGTTTTTTAACACATATTCATGGTCTGAATTTATGCACTTTTGAAAAATTGTTATAATTGTTAATTAAATCATTTAAAACAATGTGTTTCTTACCTTTGTCTTTGCCACCATTAAAGTTGCCCCCCTTCCGCACATTTTCTTTGCCTTTCAGCATGGGTATCTGGGGGAGCTCCTTCCTATAGTGTGGATATGGCATGTAGGGCACCTCTTTGCCAAGGTACTGTTGTTGATGAAAGCCTCCTTTGCTCATGCCCATGTGCTGAAGGTGCTGCATTGGCTGCATTGGCTGCATTGGCTGGTATGGCTGAGGATGCTGCTTGTGTCCATAGTATGCCCCACCACTCACATATGTAAGGACTACAAGCTGTAGCAGAGTTGGGAAGAGGGAAACAGGGAGAAAAGACATGGCCAAAGCCTGTATGGAAAGTAGGTAAGACAAATTATTAGGAAAGCCTCATCTGTTTTTTTGTACAATAATAGAAACAATATAATTTAATTCAGCCAGGTGAAGAGTTTGCATGTTATTTCTGTAAATGAGTGAGTTGTTTTTGAGTAATTCCTACTAAAGTCCACAAACTTTATATTGGGTTAATGGATGTTTCCAAATCCTCCCCAGAAGTGAGTGTGATTGATTTTTTGTTTCCCTGTATTGGCCCTGTGATAGACAAATCTCCTTTCAAGGCTGTAGTTTGCCTCGCATTTTGTGGTACCCTGAATAAGTTCAAGTTCCCCTATAACACTGCATTAGAATAAGTAGGTACAGAAAATGGGAGGATGGATGAGCGAAGTGGACATATTCGTTTTCCATCTGCAGTATAAGGGACACACTCTGTCTCCCTCTGCTGTTTACTCATTTCAACTACATAATGGATGCAATCACAGTCTCAGTCCAGCATGTGGTAATCTAGTTTGAATGAAGGCAACTGGACTTCTCTTTTTGAAAGAACTAAGAAAAGAGGTTAAGAAGTAAATCATGGTCTTTCACATTTTCACACACAAAATCTTGTTATTAAAGGTGACATTTTTAAAGTTATCTGACCTATTTGTATTTGGAAAACATAAACATTAATTTAATATCACTGTTCTCAGTTCTGTCAAATATTTGAGTTTTATCTACTTTTACCTTTGACCAGGTATACAGTTAAGCTTGACAACAACATCAAAATGAAATCAAAATGTAAAAAAAACAACACTTATATATGCCAAGGTATGATGAAAAATAAAAATTTCTTTGCCTGAAGCAAAATCACAAGTGAAGTATTAAATTGTTGTGCTTTACTTTTCAAATTGTATTTGGATGTAATTGGTCACACTCAAACATAAAATTACATGTGTAAAGGAATAGACAGCTAAACTGGTGTTAAAGAAATATATAGAAAATTTTGACATATGGACACAAGGAAATTCAAGCATTATATGTGATTTATTTGTGTGTTAATTCATTCTCACACTAATGTTCATACTTGTGTGGCAGGACAACAGAGTGCCCAGGCGTGGATCAATCCCACAACCTCCCGGGTGAAAGTCATGGTCGCTTGCCAGTCAGCCAAAGGGATATCCCTGTGGCCAAGTAGCCAGGGCGCATGATCAGTCGGAGGCACATGGTGACAGGACTCACACACTGTCACACTTGCATTAGTTGTCCAGAAGAGGGAGATATATAGAACTTTTTTGGCTATGAATATACTTGTGTCATTATTGTGTCAAGGTTTTGGAATGGATGTTGTCGTGTTGTGTAAAGTACAGAAAAGTGACTGTATCTTGTGTGCCTTTAGTGAGTCAAAGTTTGCCTCTCTTTGTCACAAAACCTTTAAAGGTTGTTTGATGTTCGGGGCCTTTTGATGGGTTTCTTTCCTCTAAGTGTTTGTTTGCAGAAGCCTCAGAATATTTAAGCTGAAGAATGCTTTATCTAAGTATGATAAATGTTACATTAAATAGAAAATGTCATGCAGTACATGCAAACATTAACTTTCACAGATTTTTCTGGGTATGATAAAGCTGTCATGGTAACCATGTATTTGATTTTTTTTCCTAAATTTAACTTTAAAAAGAAATCAAAGGCATGGTTACAAGAGCTGAAAATGAGTTTCTAATCCTGAAACATGGCCCTTCTCTTGACAAATGTACTTTTTTTATTCTTCTCTTCTCTTTCTGCTTCTCTTGTTGTACAGTGTTCATTTTACCTATGCATTAACACAGCTCTACACAATGCAGTTATCGCCTTTATTCTTTCCTCCACTTCAACGTAAAATCTGCAGACCTTATAAGCTCATTCTGATGTTGATGTTACCACATTTTTCACCCAGCAATTACAAATAAGTACCAATTCTTATCTTACCAAAAAGAAAAAAAAGGAAAAGAAAAAAGTTATTGGCATTCTCCTGTTCTCTTTAGCATGTCTGGCCACTGTCGCTGTGGAAAGCCGTTAGACGTCCTTCAAAGACCAACTCTCATTGCGGTAGACAGTGGCACAGTTATGTCAAAATCACCAGACGCCCGAGAAAAGGTCAAACGGTGGAAAAGATCCAAATAGTTACTTATGGAGAGACCATTGAGGATGTAGTTTAGAATGTGAATTAGGAAAATCTTTATATGATTTGGTTATAATAAAAGATCACATCTGGATTTTTGTGAGTGACTTAGAAATGAAGCCACTAAGAATCACTGAGTGATTCCAGCAGCTGAAATCTTCATTCATGTTCTTCAGGCTACAGCAGGAAAGCAGTTGCTGAATCACAAATATTTTATTGATACAGAGCCAGAATTTTGCAAATGGCATGCTTCACTGTTTTCTACAGTTTGTGCTTATTGAAAATAATGCTGTAAAGATAGTCACGGAAAATTGTTCCTTCCTCACATGACAGGGTTCTGTATCTAGCTCTAAATAGTTTCCCATGAATGTGGCAACGTGACTTCTTTTGCATTTTTGCTGGGATTCATTTGACATCACTGGTTTCCATAAATTAAAATGATTGCTTTTATTATACCAACAAACTAGGGGCGTACGCATCAATGAGGCAGCTTGAAGGTGAAGAAATATTTTGCACTTGTAAAAAGAAAATTTAAGTGTTTGCACAAATGTTACAATTCTCTTACCATTCATCTGGTTCATTCAGAGCATATAAATCTTTAATATAATTTACATAACAGTTTTATGACCCTGCAGACTCACCCTAGCTCTGTTTTGGTAGGTGTGTATTGTGTATGCATGCATCTGTGTGAGTATATTTAAATGTTTTTCAAGCATCGGAAATATTCAGAGCAAACGTGCAGCTGTCGATAAGTTGGCTCACACACAAGGGTCTGTTAAGTGTCGCATAGCAACACTGAAGCAATGTTGTGACAAGTACAAAGTGCGGGAAACACTCTCCAACACTCTCCAATTCTCTCCAACACATTGTTCGACATAAGTGTTGCCTCCCTTGTGGCCTAATTAAGGCCACTTTGATTCTCCAACATAAACATTCACTTACAATTTCCAAATGTTTGAAATTATGACAAAGGGACTATAAAGAAGTCTATTATATTGATTAAAATCATGTTTAACCGCTCATATAATCCATTCAGATGACAGTCAGACACAATAAATGTGGAAAGCTGATAGGTTTGACGTGAGCTGTTTCTCACATTAGTGAGATTTATAATTACATTTTCCATGCACTAATTTAAAGCAGCTTGACTCAATTGACAACCCCATGACAAACAAACAATTACGACTAAAGAGGAAGAAAACTTGAGTTCCATCATGCTCTTAAGTTGCCACCCATGTAGAAATGCCATGCTGTTTAGTTCATGAGACAAAAGAAAGATACAGGACTCATTAGATTAAAGAGAACAGCTAAAACACTCACAGCGTCATGTGCAGTTTAACAAATTTTGCCATATATTTCAACATGTATATACTTATTTAAAAATCCTCTTCAATGCACATCAACTCTTAAGGTTTTTTTTTTAATCAAAAAGATTTTTTTTATCTAAAGTCAGAACACAGCAGAACACAGCATCAAAAGAGAGTCTAAAATAAAATCTCCTGATTAGATAACCAGTGTTTGATATGTAACAAACTTAGGGAGTTTGTTACAGATTCTGTCACTATGACTGGGATGTGATAGAGCTGACATTAATAAACCTGACTGATTTAACAGTAGCTTTAGTTGCACCAGAAAACTAGATAACCAATAACTTACATTTTTTTTCTTTCCTTTATTCTTACCCCTCATTTTGTTGTTATTCACAGTTTGATTTAATTTGGCTATGTTTACACTGCAGGTAAAAGTGCCCCAAACCAGACTTTTTTGCCCTGATATGATGCATATGGCATGACAGTGTAAACAGCACGAATGCGATTTTCTTTTTCTCATCCAATCCAGGCCACTTTCTTATGTGGAATTTAATCGGATGATCTGATGATTTTCAAAGTGACCTCAATCTGAAAGGTCATGTCACATTTCATCTGGTTTATTTGTTACTGAAATGAGACAGACGCCCTAATTCTGTGCCAGAGGCGTTGGGACACATCAGGCTCATATGTAAACAATGGATGAAACAATATTATATCATGAATTTGCTAGTTCTGATTGCACAACAACCTCAACATTCATGAGGTTGTCCTCCATATAGGCAACTTTTGTAAACATGTGATATCACATCTTCATCGGTACATTCGGGTCAGTTCAGGGCCGTAGGACATTCATAACAGTGTTGTTGCAGTCATATTTCATTTAACCTGTGAATAACCAAGCAAAAATAATCAGATCTTAGTGGGGGAAAAAGGAATTGAGCAGTGTAAATTGTGCACTGTTTGGTTGTTTTTGGGCATTTTGGGAAAGCTTACAACTTGATATAAATTGGACTCTACTTGTACTTGATGCCTACTATTTGTTAAAAAGACACCTCTTTATGGAAGACAAATCTCCATTCTCAAATATGGTGCAGGCACAAAATAAGCTTCTTACACATACATATGCTACTGTAGCTGCAAATTATTTGATGAAAGATATTCCTCTGGAAAAAAAAAATGTAAAAAATGCTGGAAATGTACAACAACACACACAACTTGCACACATTAATTTATTTTAAATAATAATAAAAAAAACAAAGCCAAAGAAATAATCCACCATAGTCTTTCCTCCTCCAACTCAGTGTCGGCGGCAATAGGAAGCACTGTCACTCATATAGGTTTCCTGGCTTCAGATTCAAATTATTCCAAAAATGTCTGTATAGAACATTAACTGTAAATAGCAGTTTAATAAATGTCTGTATTTTTTGTAACTAATCTATGTGTTCATGTTTATATAGACCAGAGATGATTGACTGTGTGATAATTCTAGCCACTTCTTACTGATAGATGATTTTTTTTGGAAATGTTTTCATTTAAATAACATTTGTTCTCAGTTTTAAAATAGGCCCAGTACTTCTAATCCAAAATTAAACACATAGCATGTGACTGTAGCTTACAAACTTAAGTTTGTGCAAGTCACAGTCACATGCCAATGTAAGCATGCTAACATCCTCAGGATGAAAGTGCTAGCTTGTAGCCTATGTTGTTATCTCGCAGCTCCAGAATGACACACTCGTCTTCAGGTTGTAATCTGGAAAACAATGTGGAGGCTATACCACGATAACATGGTGTTCCTTGAGGGATTTCCTTTGTTCCAGAGTTGTTGCAACAGGACATTTTCTGATCTTGGTATTGATAAATAACTTATTTTACTAACCTACATAGATTTAACAACTGAAAGCTACAACACAATATGTGCTATATTGTAAAATAGACTATGCAATGTGTGGGTTTCCATCAAATTTTAAGATTTCTGCCACAATCATTTAAATGCATGGTGGTGCAGTTCTGTGATTTGTCATTGGATGCATGTAAAATGGACCAAAAGGACATGTTGCGATGCAGTGTGCCCTTGACCACAAAAATCTTTGGTTCTGTTGATATTAAGCATAAGTTTGCTATTGCAGCCATCTGTTTATAATTTCTAACTCTAAAAAATGTTTTGGTCAGTTATATGATGCCTTGACAGAAATAGAGAAAAAACAGCTGACTTACCACAAATGACCAAATGTTTTTGGCATATAAGTGTGAAGCTGATGCCACATGTTGTATTAACTAGATTCTATTATACTTTAACCTGTTGGGTTTGTTCCCAGAGATCATGACTTTTAACGTCTACACTTAAAATGTAGGATAAATAATATCTACTGTAGCCTATGTTGATTATTCAAGCCAAAAAACTCACTAATGAGATAGCAAGATAACAACACATCTTTACAACCATAATAATGATTTATGGCACTCAGCCCATATGAATATGAAATAAACACATTTCTGAATGTATTTGGACGTATTATAGTAAATTAACTTTCAAAAATTTACTAAAAATAACGGTAAATGTAAAAGATTTAACTTCATCTAAAGAAACAAAAAGGTAAACATGAATAAATATAAGAAATATCAAAACAGTTTGAATAAGAATGACATTTAATTGATAATAAAAACAATAAAATACAAATGGTTTTGAGGTTTCATTGCATACTTTAGCTGAAATCCAAGAAGAGGTAAGATCTAAGCAACATGTCTACCTTCTGTCTCTCCTTTTCTCACCTCCATTTCCCCTCTCTGTTAAGCTCCATTTTCATCTTAATAAAAAAACCCTAAAGGGAACAATGATAATAGATAGAGGTAACAAGAGAGCAGTTCTTACAAGATGTGGCTCCCATCCCAGCATTCAACATGGTGTATTGTACTGTCTCATTCTAAAGAGTGTTTTAGTCTTCCCTGTTTACAGTCTTATTCAAAATAAACACTCTCAAGTCAGATGACAGTAAACCAAAGTTTTAACTTCATTCATTCTAATGCAACCACCTGGAAACATGATTCATATTTATAACTAGCAAAATGTTGGCTACAGTTGCCACTAATGTCCTGTCAGCTTGTCATTAACAAAATTGGGAATAAAGGGAGACAAACTTTTAAAACGTTGAAAATGTGACTTGAATGTGTGTTCTAGTGGTTAGTCTGTTGGTAAGCCATCCAATATTTACTTTTTAGTTAAAGGACAGCTGATTATTCCTTTCTTGAAGCTATGACACTCATATAATGAACAAAACCCTATGTTAAAACAGGTAACCCTTTCATACAAAAAATGGAATAACAGCACCGGCAAACAAAATAGTGCAAAATATCCAGTTTTAAACATGTACTTCTCAGCATCTGCTGCCAGAATCACTCGTGGTTGGTCATACATCACTTAACTCTCACCATGTGTTGCTGAGCCCAGACACTTTGCAAAAATAATCAAACCTTGAAGTAGTGTGCCTTGTAAGTCTACAGGATGTGTGTCAGTGTCCAGCTGTGTGGCTTTGCATCTTTGACCGCTTCCAGATGTCTATTGCTTTGGCATTTTTTCATAAATAAAACTCAATTTCTTGTTCATCAGGTGTGCAATGCATGAGGACTCCTGGGTATCATATGGCTGTAAGCTGTCATTTAACACACCGAGTCGGCCCTCGACCAGCGGAAACTCCGGCGTTTGACACGTTTATTCAAGCTGGAAATATCATTAAAAGCACAAAAGTTGGAAAACCATGAGCAAAAAGAATGCTAACACCTTTATAGAATGTTCTATTAAACTCAGCATCCCTACTTCTTATGATTTACCCCTGCATGCTGCAAGAAAGGCAACAAGAGGAACATTAAAAACAGTTTCAGTAGGCAGCTACAGTAGAACATTATGAATAATACTTTAAATTCAAATTTTCAGTTTGTTGTACGATGGCATACAAACCCAATTAGTACTATGGTAAGTGAAACAATTGTCCATGTTAACTTAACACTCTTGCAGTTAAATAGATACCTTACAAACATCTGTAGAAAAATGACATAATCTCCATTCACAACTTTAAACGGACACAAATGATGAAGAATGGCAGCTGACAGATTCCTAACTCATGGAAACACTGTTTGGTGTTCGGATTTCTATTGATCATGCACATCCACACTTACACACTAGTACACAAAGGTATAAGCCTATACACACAGGGACATGTCTCAGCTGATGGATGTGGCAGCAAGTACACACAGCCTGGTTGTGCGTCACATTCTTCCTCAAAAGCACTTCTCTTCCGCCCACAACGATGGAAACATTAAAAAAGCCTCTTTTTTTTCTCCCCCAAACGCTGTCATATAGACTTTTCTCACTGTCTCTCTTTCTTCCCGTGTCTCCACTTGTACAGAGCTGTAACTGTTCTGCACCATCAGCTCTATTTCTATCCTCTCTGGCTCTGTCTGCCCTCATTGGCCCTCGTCTGCCTCTGGAAACATGCCGGCTCAGTGACCTGGAGCTAGTTGCAGAGTGCAATGGAGGTCAAAGGACAAGACAGTGTGACTTCAAACCAACACACCAACATCCCAGCAAGAAGAGTCCAGAGGTGATACGATGCGGGACCTGAAAAGTACTCTCTTGACAACACTTACTCATGCTGTATGTTTGTGTGTGTAAAAGAGTTTCGTAAGAGCTTTCAGCATCTCAAATATTCAATTAAACGACGCAGAAAATAGGCAGCTTGAATGAAAGTTAGTCGCAAACCATCTGCAAATTCATACATAATCCAGCGGCATACTTGCACTTAATCTTAACTGGACGTTTTCTGTGGTTTCTCAGTGAAAGGGGAAAACATTTGCAGCTCCTCTCCTCCCTAAACGCAGCTTTTATCACAAAGCACACCTTGTAAAATTAACACCTCCTAAGGGCGCGCTGCAAACGTTTTCAGTCAAACAAACCCCATACACATACCAGGGGAGCATAGCTACTCCATACACACACACACACACACACACACACACACACCCACACTGCAACAGCTGTTCAGCTAAATGACCAAAGTGTTTACCTCCCTTTCCCTCTGCTTTACCCAACCATCATTCTCGTTTTCATAGCATTCTTTCACCCTTTTGTTCCATGCATTCCTGAAGTTTGCTGAATAATGCATGAAGGGGGGTGCAGTGTTGTATGAGCACACACTCCTTTTGAAAGGTTACTTTTTGTGCAGAGAACCTGCTAAAATTTAAGGTCTCTTTTTCAGCACCTTTCACATTCAAAAGTCAAAACTGAGGGCCACAAACTAATCCTGTTCTATCATGCATCCTGTACTATGGAGTAATACGTATGTAGCATGTAACCAAGAAGCTGAGGTTAGTATCACAGAAACTGTGTGAAAAACTTCCTTTAAAGATGTTTGCCATGCACATAGATTAAGTTAAAGCAGAGGCAACATTTTGGTGAAAAATCACCTGTTGGAGGTTACATGAGAACAAGCTAAATCTGCATGCTGTAATCCTAAATTAGAAAAGACTGGATAATCCAGAAAATACTCATTCAAGAAGAAGGTAGTAATTTTCCCTTTTATTTAATTGCACATGAACAGTATGAACCACATATTTTTGTATTTTAGTTTGAATTTATTACTAACCATCCAGGACATTTCTTTTATGCCTGCAACGCAATTCGAAAAGAGTTAAATGGGGATATTTTAGGCATTAGTGATAGGAGGAACAGAAAAAAACGAAAAAAGCAATGTCAAACAGTAATGTGAGTAATTTCAATAAATACAGTATAGGTGTTAAAAAAGAAGTAGGAGGAAAGATGGGCTGAGGATTAGTGGTTTGTCAACAACTGTTTGAGAAAATAAGTAAGAAGT
>JAVQJG010182567.1:0-18931 GCA_036024015.1 Craterocephalus amniculus
CACCCAAGTGACAAAGAGTGAGGGGGGGGGGGGGGGGGCGTCATCCGCACGCTGAACACAACACACAAGCTTTGTAAAGCAGAAAGGGGTGAGATCATTGTCAGGATTATTTCACTGAGTGACCTGGTGCATCAAATAAATAAATGATAGAAAAGACTTTTAGTCATTGCTTATTTGGATGAGAAATAAATACTCTCCCTCTAGCATTGATGCTTCAAGTAATCCATATGCCAAAGCGAGCCAGCTTGATGTAAGTCAGGCACATCTGCCCAAAGGAGGCCTTTGCCAACTTCAAGCCTCCAACAGCATCTTCAGTACCCCAGGCCTATATCGGTTTATTCTGCAGTGCTAATAGCAGAGCAATTTAGGAATGGAAGAAAGACAGAATGGAGCCATGTACGATGTTGAAATGTCTTCTGAAATGCCTAGAGTTAAGAAAGTGTATCTACAGAGCGCCTAATGTGGCATGGATGGAGTGCTGAGCTGCATGGCCAAGCACACATACTGTACAGTATCGAGTGCAGTAGGAGGCAGGAGCGGAGCCTGCGAGTTGTTACAAGATAAGTATTACATTCTAGACAAGAACTTTGCATTCCTGAGACGTAGGCTGCACCAAATGTTTTCCTAGTGGCATTTTTGTCAGAAGAATGCAGGAGTTGTTATGCATCTCTACAACTGCACTGACACAAGGTGTCCCACTTCTCAAAAAGAAACATTCACTGAAAGGGGGATCTTTAAGTCTTAGCAGCAATGAGGTGATGGAAAGACATGGTTATCCAGTGGATTTTTACTTTCTTTTAAAAAAAACTTTAGTAATGTTCCCACCGCTGTTTTTATTTCTAGGCAAGGCAAGTTAATTTGTATAGCACATTTCATGTATGGTACAGTTCCAGGTGTTTTACATAAAACATTAGAAGCATTACAGCAGGGTGCAGAGGAAGCATTTAAAAGTACATTAAAAATGAATTTTTGAAAGAAATGAAATAACACATAAAAGAGAACCTCAAATAAAGTTAAAATGCAAAAAGTTATGAATTGTTTTGATAAAAGGCACAAAATAGAAAAATGTATAACCCTGTTGAGAGTTTTAGTGAACCTGCAAGTCTACTGAGCATTTCCATGGAGCATAAAAACTGAACACTGCCTCCAGGCTTAGTTCTAACTAAGTATACTTGATCCTGATGATCACCTAACGAACCAGAGGATCATGTATGTATTTTGCTCCCAAACCATTCAGTGCTTTGTTAGTTAACAGCAAGATTATGGAGTCAGTAGCATTCTGGACTAACTGCGGCTGTCTGATGGAATTTTTAAGGAGACCTGTACGGACAGCGCTACATTAGTCTGGTCTACTGAACCATTGTGAATATCACTCATGGAGACTTCGGTCCTTTGGTCCTCTACATGTTCTTTAAGTGATAATAGCCCAATTTCACATCTTTCATTAGGTGGATACTGAAGTTCTGAGTCTATTAAAACACCACTTACACATCACTGCGTTAAGAGTTTGGTTCTCAGATTCATAATTAACAGATTAAGTTTAAAAAAAAAGAATAAAAAATCTGCAGGCGTCATGATGGTAGTGCTAAAACTAGTTTCAACTTATGTTTCATTGAGTAAATTCCAGCCAAAAAGAAATGGATCTGTTTAAATCATTGAGTTGTCAGGGGGAATTACGCCTTTAGCAATATTTCCAAGGTTTAAACTTCATGAGTTAAAAAACCGTTTAGTATGCTTATCCCACGAAACCACTGATTGGAACTTGGATTGAATATGTAATTTAATGTCTTAGTGAATAACCAGCAGGGCATTAACAAGCCTGCAGACACACAACCTCACAATCCCTCCCTAATTTCCTCTGTAAGATTAATCTATAAATAGTGTACACCAGTTGGATAATATACAATCAAATGAGTTACAGTACTGTCTGTCTAATACTTAATTGATTTAATCAAAGCTCATTCACATATGAGCTCTATTATTCTTCACTAATAAATATTTCAGATGCTTTAATATGTAATGGATTATTAATTTCACATTTGACTGTTTTACATATCAGAGTTAACCTCCCACTTTCTCATTGAATCGCCTCAGATCACACTCGGTTGGCTGTAACCTCTTTCACAGGCAAGAATGAACCTATCTACTCAAATCTCTCTTCATCGATCTTCACTTATTAATAGATACACAGTTTAATATGGTAAACACTCGACTGCTATTCTTGTTTGGTTGCAAGTTCTATTAGAAAATTGCTTTCAGGCAAATAATGCATCCCTGTTTTGGCACCTGCAGCAGATGTGAGTATAATTCATGTAATGTTTGTACTGTATACACCCTCAAACGTGCTAGTATTACCTGAGACAAGCAACACAGTCTCAAAAAGACAACAGGGCACCTTTAGCATCAAAATATTACAGGCAAAATGACATTGACTCGCATACAGGAGAAATTCCAAAATATTCATAAAGACAATAATCCCACAAATCTGTTTACATCTGTGTATGCACTGCAGATGTGTTTGCTCTTTTTCCCTCTGGCTTGTTTGACTGTACAAATGCAGCCCTTTTCTTTAATCCTTCAGTCACTTTCTTCAAGAGATCGCTGTTTTCGTATTTGCAAGTTATTTTACAAGTTTGCACAGAAAAGTTTAAAGTTTGCTAAATGTTAATTACATTAATAGTTACATTAATAGTTAATTGTGGTCAATTTTCCTTAATTTGAAATGTTTACATTAACTGCCCGAAAAAAATCAGCTAATTATTTGTAATGATGCTAATAAAGCAGCCTATTTTTGCCAGTAAAATCTCCTCCTACCAGGGTAGACAGCCTGTAATCACTGTTGCATGCCAAACGAGATACATTACTATGTATTATTACACAATCAGAGACAGTCAAAGCTGAGAAGATATTACATAAGTATATATTGTAAAACTTAAATAAATAAAAGAAAATGAAGAAACTAAAGAGAATGTGATTTATCTCTGACATAAGCTGCAGTTGTTGGCTTGTGGTCCTATCTGCTACTAATGATTCTTCATACGTTAGACATCATTCAGGATTGTGTCCACTCTTGGTATGTACCTTTTGCAAAATGGTGAGCAGTCAACATTTGATCTAATTGTTTATTCTTTTGTGATTATAGTTTTCCCCCCCTTCAAACAGAAGAATAAATTCATTGATAAAACTCCCAATTTTCTGTGTATTTTACTGCTGAAAATGACTGTTGAACTAACCTGCAAAAGTGCCAGGCTGTTGGTCCCTTTGCACAGAGTGGAGCATGCCAGCTTTAATGCAACTGTTCATTCTTTCATTTTTTTAAGGAGCAAGCTGTATGGACTTCATAATCCTAAATGGGAAACATTGAAGCTACTTCACTGCAAAGATTTATCCAGTTAATGAAGTGATTCTTGAAGTGTCACAGCAATATAAAAACCATAACAAAGCTGTTTTTACATGCACACTGCTGCATATGTTTGAAAGTAGACACAATCTTATGTCTTTCGGACTTCGGATTTGTGCTTTTTTCTTATACAATGCTCTTAAAATCGTACATCATTTCTCACTTGCCATTATCAGAATAAGAATAACTGTGAATTTTCTAAACACAACGTGTGATGTTATTTTTCTTGAAAGAAGCCCCCTGGCTGCACCCGCACCTCTCACATGAATGCAGGTGGCAGGTCATGGCATCCATCTAACTACCCTTACAGTTCAGGTTGAGTTTTTCTACACAAAAAATGGTCCCTGTTAGAAATAAAACTATAACATTAAGTGTGCTATCACTGTTAACTGCATGCCAGTTAACTGAAAGTTCCACAAATGACCTTGGCCATCATCCAGTTTCTTAGCTGTCCAGTCAAAGCTGGAACGGTGCCGGCACAGTGTGCCTGTTGTCCACCCAGAGCCGGGCATAGTGGCAGGTAGACCAGTCCCTATGCTCAGTCTGAGGGACAGCAGGCTGCCGACAACCTATGCTAATGTCCATATGCTCATGATTGCGCTGAGCTCCGGATCCCCTGGAAATCTAGCTGCTACTCCATCAAATGTCATTCAAAAGCCATCAAAACTTAGCAGGAGCCACTGAAAATAGCACTCTGCAGGATATGTTTGCCTGTCGTGGGAAGGTATTTAGAGACATGTTGAGAATTGTAGCGTGAGAAGCATTTTATTAATTTGGATTTTAAAGTTACTGAGCGTCCTTACGTCTTTTTTGTTTTGTTCATAGACTCTTTTTCTTAGTTCCTGTTAAGAACTCGTCTAGCCCTCCACCTTGACACTAGGTTAATTTCAATAAAGATAATTGCATTAGTGTTTTATGGTATGTAAAATCAGTCGGAAGACTTGGCAGAAGAAGACAAAGTCCAATGAAAATGCTGTTTATAATTAGCAGTATATTTACTGTGCCATGAAAACGCACGGTAACTTGAGCATGAATGTCATGTCTCACCGTTTCCTCTGCCACCCAGATCACTATTTATTCTCCATAAATTTCTGTTGCTGCATGCGTTTTGTTTTTGTAAACGTTCACAACATTGTTGGACTTTATTTTTAAAAGATGAAATATGCTAATCCTCTGTTAATTCACACTTTGATGTCAGTTTCGATACTGCAGCTGCAAAACCAACAACAGCCAAGTGTTGAGAATTGCTCTTTGGCTGATTTTAGAGCTATTTTGATTTGATATGTTTATGTGTTTGATATGCATAACTGAATGCTTCCCTTTGGTGTTTATGACTGTGATGCAGAATTTATGACTTGTTAAGCCAATAAACCTGAGTTTGCTTTGAAATGCGAAAAGTGTGGTCTTTTTTTGAGGATTATAGTGTTTAATTAGTATTTTAAGCCCACTTGGTTATCATATGAACTGTGAGTTTCTTCCACTTGTATTCATGCGTGTTAGGAGATCTCTTTTTTACAACCTGCCACAGTTTGGCTTTGAACATATTGTCCTCCAGGGGGAAGTTTTCATTTCTTGGGAAAGCCATATTGCTCTTTTCTTATGTGGCTTCTCTATACATATTACTCCCCTTAGCCCAATCAACCTAAGTTTGCACAGTCAGTGCCACATGACATTACAGATCATTCATCTCCCCATCATCCACTGCTAATCTCTTCCTTTTTTTGCTCTTTCAACTAAGCTCGTTCCCTCTGCTAACTTGCTTCCACAAAGATCACAAACAAGCCCATGTGGTAGAGTTCCTCGGGTGGTAAATTCCTCGCTTTCATCTCCATCACAGTGTATCTCTTGGAGATGACCACTTGCTGTTATTCTTGCAGTCACGGCCATATGGTTAGATACTCAGTGCCACCTGAACCTTGGCAGGTTCATCTGCCACAAGAGCAGGAAAATCACGACTCCAAACAGATGCAAGTGCCTTCCTCTGGTTCTAAAGACAGATGCTGTACCACATGAGGGCTCCAGCATGAACAGAAGGCTTTCGATTGTCTGCAACTACAGCAATAAGGTTGTTTTATTCTCTGTGCCTCTGGAAAATTGTGTGGTTCACTACTTTTATTTACTGTACCTTTAGCTTTCTTCATTCCACACATGAAAAGAAAACAAGGATAAGAGCTTTGAGCTCTGAATAAATATAGAACACTTAAATATGAATTATAGCTATTTGTACCTTAGTTTCTCAAGATGCATTTCTACTCAAGTACCATCTGGTGCAAAAGTAATCTTTGTTGGCACATTAAATCTTCACTTGAAGTAGGTATATTATTCCTTAGGTTGTTGTCTGAAAGCAACATCAGTCAGCTCCAAATGTGTCGGAAATGTTTGTTTTTATTATGTGATCAGAAAAAGCATTGACACATTTTCACATCTCTGAATGATTAAACTCTTTGCTCCTGGTTCAAATGAAGATAAACGATGATAGTCTTTTTATTGATTGCTATGGTCACATTTAAGAGTCCTCTCTCTTAACTCTCAATCTGGGCACGAAATCTGTTATCAGACTTGGTTATCTTTACAATAACAGTCTGTCTCGTGACTTACAGACTGTATTGGAGCCCGACCCGCCTCCTCCCAGCTGGCAATGGATCCTGAACTGTGAGCTAAATCAATACAAGAGGCAGTAAGCTGTCAGTCAAAAGACAATATCGCTTGTGATGCATTAGTTTGTGTCAGCTCCTTCATTGGTTATCAACTTCATATTGATAAAAATCACATTTGAAAAGACAAAGGTGAAAGCCGAATCAAAGAAGCTTCCTATTCTCAAACAGCCGCTGGAGAGGGTTCCACATTAGGCAGTGACGTTTCTACAGTAACGCCATCATTAAATAGGAAATAGGAAAACTCTCATGTTATTCTGATTGAATCATAACCCAACATTTAATAGTCATCTCTGGAATGTCGTGGCTGCAGATGTGCGTTACACAGGACAATACCCCATAGTCTCCTCCAGTAATGAGCAGAGATTCCTGGCCTCCTAATTGCTTACAGGGCCGATGCATGGCTCATCAGAGAGGAGCTTAATTGGCCATCACTACCCAGGCAGGCATGAGGCTAAAGCTAGCTCTGTTCCTGCCTGCTCACGCTTACCAAGATGCTTGCAGAATAAGTAAGCAGCTCCATTCATTCTGCACTGCTGCCACTAATGAACACTGTTTAGCCCGGAGGTCTTGATCACTGTGACGCACTCCATCTTGGTCTTGGTGTGTTTGTAACCGCAGTTTGCTGGTGTTGTTCAAGTGTTTGGTCTTTTTCACTCACTGTTCAGCATCAACATAATGAAGTGCTTCCTGGTTCTGTATTTGGATCTCTAATGCAAAGCTGACTCGCTGGGAGATAAGTGTCTTCAGCTGCTGGCAATCAATTTATTTGCCTTCCAAAGATGAATATGTGTGTGGAATGAACACTGAAAGACGTGGAAAGGTTGAAGACGGAGAGAGTTGAAATGGCTGTCAATGTGAGTTCTCGTTCCCGCTGAGAAATGATCCTTTCAGGGGATCTGCAGAACTCTGCATGGACCATTACACCATTCCGCATAAAACAATGGCAAATAAGTTTGCATGGTTAATCTTAAGGCACGAAGAGGAAAAGACGGGATTTTTTAAAATATATATTTCCTCACCTCAGCAGCTTTACTCAGGTATGAACGCTATTCAGCTTGGTTTCAGCAAACCTGACACGATGTCCTGTAGAAGAGCGTGTGCCTAAATGTTTTACTGTGATCTCAGGGCTGATGGACATTCCTGAGTCCGGCCACGGATAAGTTCTCTAAACCCTGGAGGAAAAAGACACCCACACATAATGCACTATTGATTGCTACTTAAATCAGTTTGATAACAGCTTTGTCAAATCAGCTCTTTTAACAATCAGATTAGAGCTTTTAGTACGATCGATCTGGAAGGGATTTCAATTCTACAAGATGACAGTTACAGAGAAGCACATTGCTAAAGCCTGGCTGCCCATGAAAATGATCTCGGCATGCATCCATTGCTTACAATCACTTTTTTTTGTAAAGCGCTGCTGCCATAGGGGGGGACAATCTAAAAGCAAAGGCTGGAACTGAAAGAAAAAATAGCAAAGAATGATAACCAGCCTCCTGGTCTCAGCTATAGTTCAGCAGCAGCGGCTGGAGCAAACCGCAAACACTCTTCGGTTCATCACACAGATTTGGCAGCCTCATCTGCACGTCTGATCATCCCAGTGAGATTATTTTACGTGCTCCTGGATGTTGGAGGGCATGCGGCAGAGATCAACATGTCAGTTCACCACGTGCCTCCCAGACGATACTGGGATATTGATTATTGCAGCTGAATCTAAGCTAATGTCATGCAGTGTGACACCAAGAAAAAAACAAATACCACCTGAAACACCTCGTACAGCGAATGCCACAGCGGTGGGCCAATCATTACAAAATGAAGCACTCTGCTGAGATTAGCAGCATAAATACTTAAAACACTAGGTGTTAGGCTGTTGCATCAATTATATCAGTTTGCTGGGTTTGCAAGCATCTGGGATGAATTTAAAATAGCTTTATGAGTTACTTAATCAGTTGCAGAGAAGGAGCTGGAGGATGTAGCTATTGAATGGTAATTGCTGGTATTCTCTATATTTGATGTTGAAAGGTACTCTCTTGAGCTATAATTCTTGTTGCCAAGTCAGCGAGAGGCGACTGTTAGACTGCGCTAGCTTCTCTCTGGGGCTTCTTAATTGGCTTTGTTATTGCAGACCTGTGCAGGGTGAAGACAGCAAGAGAGAATCTAAGCTTTGGTGTAGAAGATACAGAGCTTTCGACTGTGACCCTCCTCCCAGGGGCGCAGTGTTCACAGCTGCTCTCTCTGGAGAAGGTGACCTGGCTTTGGATTCCTTTCTGGGCTTCTCCCAGAGGACCCCCTCCACATAACCCCCCTCACTCCCCACCCTTACAACCCACCCACCTATGCTCCCTGGCCCCCGTTGCTCATTCTTCTCCTCTCTGAGGTTATTTTCTCCCCCATCGTGGAGTTTTCTCCTCCCTTTCCTTTTTCTCTGCATCCATGGGGTCGGTGCAGCGGGGAGTTGCTAATTTTCTCCACTCTGCAAATTTCCACACTTTTCCAGCATAGGATGCCAACACCTCCTCAGTGGCATCACCGCCCATCCCAACATCATGCACAAATTTATATAAGACTCATTTCTTCACACTGACTCAACCCCATATTCACTGAGATTTTAGCAAAGCCAGGGTGAAGCTTTAAAGTCACAACATAATTACCACCCTTTGCAAAAAGCTTAAGAATTGTTGTGTAATCTTAGCGGTAAATGGTGAGAGGGCATGCATGTGTTAATAGTGTTTGGGTGTAGAAGAAAGCGCGTCACTTTACAATATGGCAATAACATATTTTCAATCAGTAATCAGCTACCTAATGTTGGTTCTTGACCCTTTTCCTGTTACAGCTTGTTACTATTAGCAGTCACAAGGCTTTGAATTCATGTTTGTATCGCTGCGCATCCTTATAAATTACAAACACACTATATAGGCACTTAAAAATAAATAAATAAATCACAAAAGATGCATTTTTTAATACATCTATGCAACCATGCTCCCTTTTGAGGAGCTTTCAAGTAGACAGTAATGTACATGTTACTTGATTATGCAGCATTAGGCTATTTATTACTTGGAAACAGCTTTTTAGCTGTCACAGCTAAAGCTGCCTTGTTCCCTTTAAACACAGCTTTGGAGTCCATTTGTGGAATTAAAGTTGCAAATGAGCACTTCTTGAACAGACCAAGAGAGGGCTGTCAGATAATTGTTCCACCCAGTATTAATGCTTCTCATTGGAGGTATTACGTGATCTCGGAGTCTTGGTTAGAATATGAGCTGAAACCTGTAATGTAGCACTTCAAAAGGCAAGAAAGGCACATTTTTTTCCATAGATGAATGTCTTTTGTTTATGAAGAAAAGATTCCCTCACGCAGCATAGTAGTGGGTTTGTTTTTTGTTTCCTACATTTCTGTCTCTTGGTTTTAGAAAATAGTACTTTGTATTAATTAGTGACTGCAGAAATGCTAGTTCAGAACTTCAGACTGAGCCAGGAGAGCTGTTTTCTCCCTCCGCTTCCAGCCTTTATGTTGAACAAAGACAATCAACTCCTGACTGTGTCTGCATTCATCATCATATAGGTGTGGGTGTGCAGAAGCATGAGAACGCCATCTCTCATCTAGCTCTTGACAAACTGGAAAAAGACCCTGAAAAAAACTGTCCCCGATCTATTGAAGATTTTGTGATACCTCCAGCTCCTAATATTTCAAGGTTTTTAAAAGCCAAAGCCCCCACCCACACACACACACACAAAAAAAGGAGGGGGGACTGAATAAAGGACTGATCCCTAAATCTGCAAGAAGTTACACATAAGCTGTAATTACTGCTTATGTGTAACTGCTGGGGACAATAGACTGGGAGGGAGTGATTGGCACTGGGAGTATGGATGCAAATGAACATCAGCATAGATATCCTTCTACAAGTGAATACTCCTGATGTGCATCAACAGTCCCATCTGCAGAGCCTGAATGCAGCTAGATTTTGGCTGAAAGGCGTAGCTGAATGTTTGGCTTCTCAGCTGTTTAGTTCCTTGTTTGTAGCCTGAGAAGAATCAGATCCCATTTTAGCAAGACCCTGGTTGTCCATGTAGAGGAGTTAAAAATGTTGTTGTAAACAAGCTACTGTAATTGTGAAGTTTGACACATTGCCTAAAGGATGTAAAAGTGTCCTTAGTTTTTTTTATCTATTTATTGTATTTATATTTTTTCTGCAGTGTCTTCTTGCTGCCACGAGAGTTGAAAAAAAAAACCCACAGAGGTGAAAGCAATCAGCTGAAAAGGCACTCAGTAAGGCCAGAAACTCGATCACGTTTCAACTAGGACATATTTATAACAAATGCAGCATAAGTCTTCATTAATGAGCTGGAAAATGGCAAGTAATCAAATCTCTGGAGCATATGGAAAGAGGAGCTGAGGTAGAAGTTGAGTGATCAGACCAGAGGATGGCAGGGGTGTAGAGGAGAGGACTGGGTTTGGATTAAGGCCTCAAGCTTCTTTCTTGTGGTAATCGTGACCTCACATTAGCACATAGTAATTCCCTTTCACAGTGTCTCCACCATGAGAGAAGCTCTTCCATTAGAGGTGCGTAGTAGTGGACCTGCAACAATAGGCCCACTGAATAGTGCTCAGATTCGCATCAAAAAATTCCTTCAAATTTCTGGAGCAGCGCCCCTGCTCCTACACAGCAATCTCGTCCACAGAAAAGCCTTTGTACCCACTCTATTGTGCAAGTGTGATATTTAGAGCAGATCTGCCTAAAAATCAATATCCACTATCACCACAAGAATGGCATGTCTTTACTAAATATGGTGAATGGAGCTGGGAAGATTACAAGCCAAAGCCAATTGGTCTGTTAAAAGGGCTAATTGATGTGATGGTGTATAGTTTTCTGCATCCTAACAGGCGTTGTGTTATGTTAAGATGCAATTGTGAGTATTTTTACTGTTTTGCTGGCTGTTTAACTAAATGTGTTAAGTTTACATGAAAATATTTGATTGGAAAATGATCTGAGGCGTCATTATTTTGGCCAAAGTGAGATTTTCTTTTAACACTAAAGCATGTCAACATTCATTAGGGCTTTGTCTGTTATCAGCCTATTGTTTGGCATGAGCATTTTCTTGCTTTTCACATCCAGGTGATGCTCGGTGCCAAAATGCTTCAACAAAATGATGAGCCATTAAAGACTGTATCCTTGAAACTTTACATGTGCACAAGCTTATTGTGGATAAGCGATATATTTATACCTGAGGTTTGTCAAAGCTAATGACTAATCAGATATACCATTTTTCAAAGGGAGTCTGCCTATTTTTGTTGTGCAGAAAGTAAATGGATGTGCCGCTCCCTGCTGTGCTGCTATCCATATCTGTGCACAAAAATCCCTGCAAGACATCACATCAACATCAGGGTGCTAATTCGATATATGGCATGGTGCGTGCTCTTGCATTGTTTAAAGGAGCTTTTCTCTTTTTTTTCTGTACAGAAAGAAAAGAATGAATTTTGATTAGATTTTTTTAAAATAACTCAGGATGATTAACTGAATTTAGATCTATTAGAAATGCTTTGCATACACAATATGACTTCTTCTGATGGGAGCGAAAATCTGTTTTCATTTTCTTTATGCCGCAGACAGGAGGTATGGCCGTTCTCGCCTGCAGTAATTACGTCTGTGGGGAAGGTTAGTATGCAGACCATGTGAAGACTTATTGTATTCTTATGCAGCGAAGCACATTAGGCAACCTTTGTGTTTCCCTTGGAAACCCTTGATACTCCTGTTTTGGTTGTCAAATTCATGTCAGTGTTTTGTATCTTTACAATGCTGCAGCCATTTACTTTCGATAAGATTCGTTTTTTCCGGTGGCTGGAGCTGCACACAAAGCAGTGAAGCCCCAGGGCATCAGTGCCGCTAGACACTTGTGGGCATATTAACCTTTTTCTCAATCTGAATTAGATGTGTTCTTATTTAAGAGCTGCTGCTTCTTAACAGTTTGGAGCAATTTCACAGCAATGGTTTGTTCTTAAAATGTTGCTGTTAAACATTTTTAGGTTGATTAAACATCCTTCAGAAGGCATATAGTGCAGTAGCAACAATTTTTACAAAGATTGTTCCTAATCAGCAGTGTGTCAGCTGAATGCATTCTTGGAGCATTTTAATGATGATGTGGTTTTTTTCCTTTTTGCATTTAAGCTTTTTTTCCTGTTTCTCAGCCCTTCGAAAATTCAAGATCACAGTTCTGGATTCTTCCGTGGTTCAGTGTTTTTTTAATGATATGGCATTAATGTACAGCGAAAGTGGAGCAGAGGAGGCCGTCTTTTAAAGAACTAATTATCTTTTTCTGGCACCACCGTCATTGTTCTTAATGAGCTATACTGTGCCACGTAGCTTGTTGGCCTTAATATTGTGGCTAAAGTAAACATTGTAAAGTCATATGTAGCATCGGTACAGATTATTAGCAGGTCTTACATCGTTTTTGGTAATATAAAATACAAATATGAAGCAGATGCATTTGAATTAATCAGGATTTCATCGCACTCTCTCATAATGACCCTTTTTTATAGGTTAGCCAAATCAGGAAAGGAATTACTTTTGTCCTACTTTTAGTATCCCTATAAGAATAATCTCCGAAATCATGTTTGAATGTCTATAAATGTATGTCCTATCTAGTGGGAAAGTGGACCCAGCAGCTAAGGCTTTAGTCATTCTCGAACACTGACCGGTACTTTGGTGCAATTTCCCACAACCTTTGCAAGCTCATTGATTACAGTGTTCCCGACATTCTTCCCACACGTTTGTTTTATCCTCGCCTGGTCCAGACCCATCTTTTCATGTGCAACACTTCACAGCTCTTAATAGAAAATGAAATGTCAGGAAGGCAGTGACACATTATACACACAGTGCACTAAAGCTAAGCCATGCTGGGGCTTCTGGGCTAGCTTTGTTGCCTCTGTTTGTGGTCAGTTGTTTGCCTTTTTATCAAACCAGTGCAGCATTTAAATGATGTGCACATCACAGAATATCACAGCTGAGGTTTATGTGAAGGCACCTTGCTCCTCATTTTACCCGTTGCATTGACTTTTAAGCCGGAAAAGATTGTAGCATGAAAGAACAATCCCTCTTAGTGATCGTGCCAATACAGAGGTGCTCTCAGTTCTGGTTTGTCGATACCGCCGTGCTCAGCTGAAAGATAAGTTCCCTCATGATGGAGGTGCGTGGTCTGTGCCGCTCCGCTCGCTGGGCGGTGAGGCTGCTACAGGATGGAGTCCATGAGTAATACTGTGTGCTGGCTCTCATTGCAGCCGATTACTTATCTATTGATTGAAGCCAGCGTTGTGCAGATGGATGTCTTTGGAGTGTGACAAGTGCTTTAACAATCCCAGAACCTAATGCTCCTTAACGTCACTTTGGGTCCATGTTAAATAATGTCCCTCCTCTAAGTCACCAGGATTCTCTCACGGTCAATTCCAGCCAAAGAAAAGGAATCCATCTTGATTGGTTGTCTTCAAGCCATGAGATCCATGGCTGCAATTACATGTAGCCACTCCTTGCCGCAGCTGGTGAGATGTAATAAATAGCTTTAAGGACTGTGAAAATCCTTTAAATACACTTTCCTTCTTTCCTTTTCCGCCCGACAGTTAGAGCAATAAATTTTCAGCCATCATTGGAAGCAACTTGTTGTCAGCAAAACCTTGCTTCTGCTGCCCACTTTCTCTTAAGCTGCTCAGGAGATCTAGTCACACATACACAAACACATTCATAATACGTTGCCAGATTTTTTTTTTTTTTTAGTTCTCACCCAGCTGGGGGTAAACCACAGTGCAGCATAGCACGCAGCCTTTTGTCCTGTTGATGCAGTCTCTAGCGTTGAAATATTCTACAAGGAAAAGGAGCCCTTTACTCACTGATTTGCATTTGGACATTTGAATCAATCGTTTTTCTTTGCCTCCTCTTTTCAGGTTCTGGCACACGTCCATAGCAGCTAACAAGTAGCCTCAGGCAGCCAAGTCAATCAGTTGTATAATCTCAAAATGTTACAGGCTGACCCAGACAGATGAATGTTTAAAATGAGTCATAACTCATCTGAAACATCCCTTAATATTTTTATATCAAGTTGCAGAACAGCCTGGGATGTTCAGGCATCCCAAGGTTTTCTGTGAAAGCCTGGGTTTTTACTGGCGGTCACAGTTTGTGCCAGCAAGTCATTTGAATTTATACAAAATTCTGATTGACATCAGAGTGAAGAATCCTCATATTTTTATGACCTTTTCTTTCTTTCATTATGTTCTACGTAGATAACAGGCAGGTGACAAGGCAAAAATAGACACCTTAACATTTCTTTTCATAAAGTAGCTTAATGCCTGATAACATCTCAGAGTTTAGCCTCAAATCATTTTCTTAACAATGTCATCCACATTCAGAACAAGGTTTTTTTCTGCCTTAATCTTTAACTGTGTCTATCAGCAGCACCACAGTTGAACGCCTCAATCTAAAGCTGGAAGCCTCACAGTGTTTGAAGTGTTTTTCCTGCCTGATGGCTACCATTTGACAAATGACACATGTTGATTATATGATTCACTCGAAAATTTCTATTAGGAACTTTTCTTTGTAGTTCTTTAAAACTGTTTTCTTTAACCTAGCCAAACCAAAGTAGACTAGCAAATCGGGCTTTTTAACATTTTGTGACTGTGTGTGTTTTTAGAGATAATATAAACAAAATCAACTGTCTGCATCTATGCATTGGATTTACTGCTTTGAACCTGTACAACACATTTTCAAAAAGACATGGTCAGCCCATGAGCTACATAAAATATTTAACAAAACAATTTCACTGTCAATGTCAAATTTATTTCTATAGCACATTTAAAACAGCCAAAGCCTCCAAAGTGCTTTACACAAACCAATGAAATATAAAAGCACAGGGACAACATAAAACTGATAAAGTGCTTATACTGAGCCAAAGAACAAGGAAACAAATGCGTCTTAAGCAAAGATTTAAAGGTGGAGACTGTTTGCAGGCATGCAGTTAGAGGCAAAGTGTCCCACAGAGGGAGCCGCTAGTGAAAAGGCTCGGCCTGCTCTCGTTTTTAAGTTTGATATAGTAACCTCCAAGCCCATCTAATTGGCTGAATGAAACACTCCATAGGGCTGATGAATTACAGTGAGACCAGACAGGTTTTCTGAGGCCAGCCCCTTCAAAAATTTAGACTACTTCCCTTCAGACAACTTCCTGTGTGGAGCTTGGAACAGTATAATTATTCCATCTTGAAAACTATCTTGAAATCTGGAATCTCTGGGTTCTGCACAGGCTATGAATTTTCAGTTCAGAAAAACAAGGTCAGCTCATCATTTAGGGCAAATGTTTCTTTGGAAAAAAAAACAAAGACAAGTGGAGTGCACTGTGCTAGGTAGTGAAGACATTTGGTTAAATGGAGTTTGTTTTTTAATATGGTAGAAATCCACATCAATGAAATATAACTACATACATCCAGTGGAAAAATCCACTTTGGACTCTATACAATTAAGCTTATTCTTCTTTATAATTGCTGCCTGGTTCAATCTTTTAAAGCTGAAGTACTAAACAGAGATAGTCTGAATGGAGCTAGAATAAACTGAGCAGGCAGTATCGTAAACTAGTAGGTGGGGATATGGATATTCATTAATCCCCCATTCACTAAATAATGATATATAATGAATATAAAGATACATGCATGCCCCAAGTCATTTTAAGACCATAAGAGCTTTTTTCTTCACCTAAACCTTGAAATGAACAATTTCGAGTCATACAAATTAGTTTTTAGAGGCTTAATAACAGCTGGAGTGTAACTTTAAAGCTGGTGATCACTTAACAAGAAGATATTTTATCTGTTGATGTGTAAGGAGAAAAGAAAATGTATATATTCGCTGAACTGGCTGATAGTCCGTTATTATATAGTCTTATTCAAGATTTAGTCATTTTCAAACAGTTTTTGAACAGGATTCAGAGAAGAAGGATGTTCTATAATCAAACATCAAAGCAGCTCATTTTCATAGAGCAGCCTTTTGGCGCCGATCCCACAATAGAATTCATGTGTTGGTTCAGGATGTTATTGCTTTCTTGTCTGCTTTTTATTTTTAGCAAGGTTACCATTTCATTTAATGTCTTTCCACACAATCTTTTGTTCACTTAAGGGCGCTTTCCATTTCCACCTCCCCAACGAGCAAGAACAAACACCCCTCTGTGCGCGACTCGTCTTCACTTAACCACAGCCTTAAAAATTGTCGGACACAGTGGCCTGTCTCATGCAGAAGACAGTGATAACTGAATATCCTGCTGAACGGGACCATTTGCCATCTCAACTCTCATTTACCATCGATTCGCCTTGATGATTTCCTGCTGAAAATCAATGATTCACTCACTTTCAGAATAGCAGTTTCACTGAGGGTGTTGGCTATGTTCTCCCAGTGGCAATGATTTCAATCAGGAGGCATGGGAAATCTCAAGCCTCACTCTATAGAATGAAACACTGTAATAAATTGGACAAATAAGTAATTTCTCTATGGAGGATGGATTTAAATAGATTCATGTTGAGACCTCTCTGTACACATGCGTTCTCAGACACAGGCTGGATGGACACAGTTGGACAAATCTTAGATGCACACATGTTTACTTACCGGCTCTGTGGGTGCATTTGCTGCTTGCATTTTCCTTTTTCTGTACTTTTTGTGGGAATTTCAGCATCAGAATAATGTGGTACAATACTAAAGGCTATCCTCATATCCATGCAGACCTTTAACAATGGTGATCTTTATCATCTGCAGGCATGCATTTGCAGAACTTGCTGTTCGTACTTAGCATGAAAGGGAAAGTAATTAAAAGAGGGTCAAGGACAGTAAAATAAAAAAAGCAGCCTTTGTAGACTGAAGAAGAAGATTAGCCATGTGAAAGATACGTTAAATCTTCCACAGATGTTAAAATGATTTTCCAGAATAGTGCACTGTTTCTGGGTGTTTTGTTTTTATCATTATTCCTGGTAGAAAAATAATGTCATTGTTTTTTGATCAGTACTTCTGTTTATCGTTTCTTACTTGGAAGTCATTCTGTAGGTCATCTTTTTAAAGATTGTTTTGGTGAGATTTGTTACACTTATCTTTTCATTGTAATGTAATTGCAGTTTTCCAGACAGAACGGTCTCATTTCTTCAAGACACTCTTTTATAACCATGTCACCATTACCAAGATGTCAGAAACTCCAGGCATTGTTTTTAAGTCGCTGGTGTGACATGTTTTTCAGGCAGAATTGTGTATTTAATTCATGTAATGGTGCTTTAATCCTGTAAAACCACCACTAGCTGTTTTAATCCCATATCACCATTCAAATAAGGAAGTGTCTGCCTGCACAACTAATCTTCAAATGTTACCAGCAACATGTGTGTGTTAACTAACTAAAGCTGGATGTGCCTGGGACTGTTGATTTTTATCCCTCCTAAGATTATGTAAATCTTACAATGTGATCAGCAAAGACATGGGACTATGGACAAGTATCTGCAGTGCAAGTGACCCTGCAGATACTGGCTATGTGAAACAAAGGGAGCTCTAGATCATGCTTTGTAGCAAAATGAATCCATGACTTTAATTTTT
Source organism: Craterocephalus amniculus (assembly GCA_036024015.1). Lineage (NCBI taxonomy): Eukaryota > Metazoa > Chordata > Actinopteri > Atheriniformes > Atherinidae > Craterocephalus > Craterocephalus amniculus. Next base: position 17,643 of record JAVQJG010182567.1, read on the forward strand.
ACCAATTAGGTCACACAGTTTTAACAGTGGATCTAAGCCTGCAGTCATAGGTTGTGCAGAAATCTTGTTGCAGCCTGGGTTTTTTTATTAATGGAGGACTTGCTGCTCCCAGCCAGGTGGAAGCGAGCAGTAATAAATGTGGCCCAATATATCATCCCCAGCACATTACAGGGGGAGCTGGGGGTGATTATTCATGCCGGTAGGGGCATGAGCAGACCTTTCAGGGGTTCATGGGCTCAACTTTGAAAAGGGCGTCTCCGTCATCTTTCTCAACAGGATAGGCAGAGTCTCCCCATGGCTCCCATCTCATTGACTTATCTAGTGGATCATCTTTGGATAAGGGGAAATGTGTGATTTCGTTTTTTTCCTCTTGTTTAGTTATTGCTGTCAGCTGATTAGTTGATGATTTTGGATTGTCTTCACACATGTTCACAAAGAACCTTTGTTTATTTTCAACCACTTACTGTAATCATCATTGAATTCTTTAACCTTAATCATCAGTAGCAATCAAAGCAGCGTGCAGTCTGTAGTGTAGTTTAGATTGCATTGTTAACTCCTTGGACTGCGGTTGTACAAACCATTCTATTAAGCCTCGCTGAATCCTCACAGGCGGATGCAATCAAAACCACAAATTACAATACGTGCAGGGAAAACTTTTCTCCCCCATCAGCCGCATCCTTGGACACAATTAAGCACTTCTGCAGTGATTTAGTGTGAGGTCCTGCAAGCAGCAGGATGCAGGGCGAAGGTAGATGCGGCTGTTTGGAGCAGCCTGTGTTTACTATCTGTTAGTGGTTATCAGAGCTCGCACTCAGACAGATGAGGCACAACAGCTGGCTCTAATGCGTGTTGGGTAGGATCAGCCCGGCCCAGTCACAGCACATCAATAGACCCATACGTTAGGTGACAGGGAGAGCACTAAACTGGGCTTGCCCAGCAGGTGTCATGGGCCGCAGCCCCTGCACAGGTGATGGGGAAATATGCAATCTGTCTTTTCTCTGGTGGGGTATAGGAAGAGAAGGGGGAGGTGTTGTTGGGTTGCCACTGGACATCACAACTGTGATCTTTCACAACTAAGAACAAAAGGCCTGTTTTACACAGTGACAAAACTTTTGCAACCCCTATAGCTGCACTTTCGTCAAATCACTGCAGGCAGTAATGATGGTCCAGCCTTAAGGCTGGTTTATACTCGCGCGTCGTCTGCGTCGCGGGGGTTACGGCATAACCGCCGTAGCCTCTGCGTAGGTCCGCAGAGGCTCGACGCGCACCTCTTCCAGACCTGACTGCAG